>VZTJ01002467.1:0-152835 GCA_013397795.1 Orthonyx spaldingii | reverse complement strand
GGCCTTCTCCTGATCACCACTCATGAACCCTCAATAACCATTTCTATAGTGGTATCGTACTGGGTCTGACAGGGACTGGTTTTTCTTCACAATAAGCCTGTATGTTGGTGTACTTCAGATTTGTGGTGAAAACAGTGTTGGTACACCAGTCTTTTAGCTACTGCTGAACAGTGATTGCACAGGCTTCTCTGTTCTTCTCTCTGCCCACCAGCAAGTAGACCTGGGGTGGGGTCAGGCTGGGAGGGGACACAACTGGAACAGCTGGCCCAGCCTGGGCAAAGAGGTATTCCTTACCATATAACGTCATGCTCAGCAATTAAAGCTGGGGAGTAAATTTTCTGAAGTAACTGTTGCTTGGGGACTGGCAGGGCAGTGGGAGCTGGTGAGTAATTACCTTGGTATCACTTGTTCTTTGATTTTGGTTTTTTTCTTTTCTCTTTCCTGTGGTTATTAAGCTGTCTTTATGTTGACCCATGAAATTTTCTTAGTTTTGCTCTTTTCTTTTTCTTCCCCATCCCACTGGGGGTGGGAATGAATAAGTGTCTGGTGTGTGTTTAGCTACTGCTTAGAGTCAGCCTACCACAGGTAGCCACAAAAACACCTGCTACTTTAGCTCCTAGAATTACACTTCCTCAAAAAAAAAAATCCTGTCAGACAGGTTGAAACTAAGTCAGTGAAGCTTAAACTGGAAATATGATGTGATTTTTTTTTTAACAGTTACAGTAATGAATCATTGCACATGGTGGAACAAGTGATTTCAATAGAGACCTTGAAATTGGAATAAGATTACTTCAGCTGATCAGAGAAAGATCAGCTCTGGCCTATTGAGTTAGCTTTTAGGTAAGGCAGTGATGTGCAGTCAAGTGCTGTTTTATGGCTGTAATTTAAGTCCAGGTTGTAATAGTCTTTCCTGGTCTTTATCTATGAGTATTCTTTTTGATGTAAATCCTACAGACCTTTCAGAAAACAAGCAGTTTTCATTTTCTTTGGCTGAACTGTGAAGTGCATGGCCTTGAGGGCAGAATTTCCAGTGGTTGATAGAGTGGATGGAAACTGAGGAAGGCTTCTGAATTACGCTTCAGGGAAACCTTACAGTGTTTCTGCAATAACATGAACTACCCTCATGTGATAAATCCTTGCTGAGTTCAGAAAGTGATATGGTGAGCATAATGCCACAAGTGTGAGATTGTTATGCAGAGATACAGGATTACAGAAAGAAGTATAAGCTATCATAGGAAATCTTTGTGATTTGAAACCTAAACTATGGGAGAAAACATAACTGTTGCCATGATTGGCATATCTGAGAGCATGTCTTTAACCTTTTCTTCTTCTACTGAGAAATAGGTAATGTTTTAGAGTAACCTAGTAGCAGTGACTTCTCTTTTGACAGCATTCCTTTTGGGCTGGAATGGGAGAAAGGGAGAAAGGTCATATTTCAATAAAGCCACAGATTAAAGGTGTTTGAAGCTATTTTGTGAACTCAGGAGTGGTAAAATAGATTTGGGACAATGATATTTGAAATACTAAGATTAAGAGAGGAAAAAACCTCAAAGGATAAATAAGTGAAAAAATGCAGCAAGAGATTCAGATAGATATTGCATGTTATAATGTGTGTGGTGGAGTTTAATAAAGTGTCATGAACTTACTCAGTGAAACTTTGGAATTGCCCACCAGAGTCCATCCATTGCTAAGTAAGATCAATGATACATATTTTATCAAGTATTACATGCATGAGTTGTATTTATTTCAGGTAGGGCCAGTTCATCCAAGTCAGGAAACTGATAATATGATTTGCAAAGGGTTTATAGTGGAACGAGTCTGCTGTTTCCATTCTGGTCTCCAGTCTCCCTAAAAATATAGTTAATAACATAGCCCCCAAAATTGGTCTTCTCTTACTGAATTGGTACAGATATTTAGTAGATGAACACTTAAGAAAGACATTCAGTGATGTTTGTTTTCAGACTTCCTCCTGTTATTCTCATTGTATGAAATGTTACCTGTGCCACTAGTCCCGTATCTTAGATTTCCCCAGCAGTGCCACCTTTAGGGGAATTTTGTTTGCACCAAAGCATCAGAGCTACCATATCAGCTTTGTACTTTAACTTTACTTCTATGTCCAAAGTAGTTTCTCTGTCAGTTGTGTTCCCATGCTGTGTACTACAGTCTTGTGATATTAATTTAGCTGCACAGCTGTCTGAAATGTCATCACTGAGGTTTTGAAAGAAAGAAAGTGTTGGTTGAAAATATTTTATTCAGTTCCAGGTAAAAAAGTCTGAATGGTTTCATGAGCAAGCTGAATAGGACTACTATTTGTTCTCAACTGTTATTCTGTCATTGTTGGTTTGAAGCAAATAGCATTGTTAAGGCATGTGAATTGTATGGATGTGGAGATTTGCTTAGGGTTGAATAATTTATTTTATAGGGAGATGTGGTGATCACTTAATGAACACTTAAAATATGTTGAAGTCCATTTTGTTCACAGTTTATAATGTGATTTTACTAATTTTAATTAAAAATTGCTCAAGAAGATTTAAAACCTGGCTATTTTCCAAAAGAAAGATGCTGGTATTTTTATTTTATTTCCATAGAAAAGAATCTTTTTTGGTAGAAGCAGTGATATTTACCTTTCTGCTCTCATTTAAGAATTGCAGACTCTTAATTTAGGCAGTAAGAATAATGTTAAAATATGCTTTAAAAAATTATTTATTTTTGTTTCCTTGCTTTGTTACTGTCGTAATCAGAAAGCAATTCTAGTGGAAAAGTGTCAGTCATTAAAAAGTTTCTTAAACCTACTTTCCTTCCACAAATTTCCCCTCAATTTTATGTCTTCTTTGTTCACTTACAGCCTGTCTGAAGGGGTTAGGAAGTCCAAATTTAAATGTGTGTCTAAGTGTCCAAGGTTCATTGTAGTCAATGCATATATCTCCAATAAGTCAGTGGAGCCAGGAGAGCAATTCTTCTTATCCAAAGTGGACATACTCTGGCTGGTCAGCTGGGAGACCTCTAGCCCATCATGACTTCTTTAATGACAAAGTCACTACTGACAGCACGGTGAAGACTTGCTGTATTTAAGTGTGTTTAAACTTCTAATTTAAACCATGGAAAAAAGAGCATAGCACAGCCAGAATCGGTGCACGCTGTGCCATAGTCTATAAAAGTCTGTACAGTTAAAACGTGATTGTTGTGTAGTTACTGTTACCAATTACAGGGCAAGATAGAATGTCTCTTAATTAACTTAATAACGTGATAGGTACATTTAGACAGGACTAATTAGGACCTTCTTGTTATTGGGCCTATGATTAATGGACTGCGAAGACTGTTTCATTTGTATTAAATGCATGGACAGTTACAAGGAAATTAAAATTTGAGCCTTCATTGAATAACTAAGAGAGGACCTCAGGATAGCACAATAGTGAAAGATAGAAAGAATTCTTTATAAATTATTATTTAAAAGTTCTGTATATTCTTTATAAGTAAATCATATATTAAACCACTACTTTAGACCTGGTGTTTTTTTTCCCAAGATCTTTTGCAGCCTCATTAACATGTGCATGAATCTCTCTTGGAGATATCCACAAATCAACTTTTACAAGTTATTTTTTTAAACAGTCTATGTAACATAGTTCAATAAAACTAGTGAATGTAGGAGCATATGAAGACACCTTTACAGAAGAAAGGAGAACTGGTTTGCACAGTGCAAGGTAAAATCCTTGAAGCATTTAATTGAAAGAGCTTATATCACCTTGCTGTTCTTCCTCATTCTGTCTTCTGACAAGGCAGAGCCTAATTTGGGGCAATATAATTGGGAAGCAGCAGAAACTGATGTATTCACCCTAGTGCTCTAGTCTGTAGTAACCATGGAACTTCCCTTTGGCTCATCTTCTGCACTCCAGCGTGTCTCAAGGGTGCACAGGGAATTCATAATTACTGACATCTGAATGGCTTCTTCACTTATTACGCAGCTGGGAGGAAGAGACTGTGTAGAGTCCACTGACAGAAAAGACAAAAGGATGTAAAGTGAAAGGAAGACTTAGCAGTGGAAAGAAGATAGGAGGAGAGAGATTATGGGTAGTGAACAGTTCATGTGGCAGCATGGAGACCCAGTCTGCCACAGCTTTTTATTTGTTGTTATGAGGCATGTTGTGCACAGAATAACAGACTTTCCTTATTTGAATTGTAGAAAACTTAGAAATTTGAGCTAGAAATGTGAAAAGTATAACTAATATTTTTAAAAGGCTTGTCTTTAAGTGTCTTGCATTTCTGTTTTCATGAAGAGTTGAAACTTACCTGATGATTTGTTCATGAGAAAATGAATCTCAGTTTCAATGATCTTGTGCCATTTTTGTTCTGCTGTTAATGCAGAGGCGTCTTCAGTGAGACTAGTTGGTCTTTTCCCTTTTCTTTTTCTTGTGAAACCTTGCCTACTTAGCACACTGTGAGTCAGATCAGACTGCTGCTAACCAAAAAGGAATTTTATTTTTGTACCTTGTACACGTTAGTTTTTCTTATTTAATACATTCACTTCTGTCATCTTTTTTTGAAACATTTCAAACATGTAAGAGTATATTTAGAGTGCCATGTACTATGTTATTCCTACTGTCTATTAAGATGTCACCCGAGCAACAGATGAGATCATCAAGTAAGCTTTTGATCATTTAATCAGAAGTTCAAGTTAGTTTTGCTAGAGAATGGTGCTAGAATGAGAATACCCTTTAATTTACATTCCTAATCTGTAATATCTTTTCACCTTCAATGAAGAATATGTTTTTACTTAAAAAACTAGGTGAGTGTTCAGTGTGTACAGTTAATGTTGGTGTGAAGCTTTTTGCTTTTTTTATTGGGTAGCTTGGGATTGGCTTTGTTTTTTTTTTTTTTTTCTCACCCCTCCCACCTTTCCACCTCATGGCATAGCCAAGCAACTGAACACAGGCAGATAACATATTTCCATGTAATTGCCGTTTTGCTGGGGATGACAGAAGTCTCAAAGGAAACGTGAGCTTGAAGAGGACAGGTTGAGAGCTGAGCAGATGGAGTTGGGTCCCTTGATGAAGTGGGTGGCAGAAACTGGTAGAAGGGCAAAGGCAGTGAAGGTCATGGAGTTGTGATCCTGTTTCTGGGATGTCTGATAGTGTGTGCAGCAGAAGGATTGGGAAGAGAGAGAACACCTCCAGCTTGTGAATGTGAATTTACACAGAGTATGTGTCTGAAGCTATTGTTGTTGGAGTGGAGGTATTCTTAGCACATTGTCCAGAGTTCAGGAACTCCGTGGAAAATTGTAAGTTGGAGACTGCTTCCAAACCTTGCTTGAAGCAGCTTGAGAAGCAGACTAAGAATTTCTTTTCTCCCCCCTTGCAGTAAAATACTTGTAGCTTTGTCTTCCTTAAATGGCAGATTTTGTAACCTGAGTTGCCTTTGTGTTAATTTTAAGTTGCATTTACTTTTAATGACATTTCTGAGAGTCATTTTGCTTGAGGCAAATTAGCCTGAGGCTTATTACACAAATAAGTAGGTTTTTTTCTGAACTTTGCACACTTCAGTTTATGAGGATTTCAGCAATGTGATATGATTTTTTTCTTTTTATTTTACTTTAGGTGTACAGGATTGGTACAACACATTAGTAATTCCAAATAAAAGTAGCCTCTATCTAGACTTCTTTAAAATTTTCTAACTGCTGTCATAGAATAGGACTGATTATTCTCTGGGACAGCACAGATCTTTATATCACTCAGGTCTTATTATCAGTATGACAGTAGGTACAAAAAGTGGTCCTTCTTAATGGGATCTAATTTCAAATCACCTTGATCTTTAGGTTTTTTGCTGCATCTCAGAAGAGGTAAAGAATCCTGTAATCAGTTTGATTTTATTAGATGTGTTTCTGTTACTTAAAGACCATTTCTTCCTGTTACAAGCAAAGCAGTTATGGCAACAATTAAGTAGCATTTGTCTTGCATTGATAGGTAGATATTCTACAATTTTTCATTTTTCTGTATTACCTTTTTTAATACTATGTTAATTTTGCAATGTATTATTAAACTAAGATAAAAATAATTTTCAAACCACGATTTCTGAGAAATCATTTAAATTACAAGTCAGCTGTTACAGATTGGCACTTTCCTTTTGGTAATAGAATCTTCTGCAGTGAGATTGCTACAGCTATTGTGGTCCATTACAAGCACTAGGTTACATCTTTCCATTGTCACTAATTCTGCATTTTGCAGGGAAAAGAAGAAAGGTTTGCTGTTAGTGTTGCCAAGCAACTAAAATATGAATTACTCCAATTTCTGAATTTTTCTTGTATGATGCATATCAGAGGTTTTCTCCTACCTTGGTGAGAAGCAGTCTAGATGAAGTTACTCAATAGCTTCAACAATTCTAAAATTAGTATGTAGTTTAATTTCTCCCGTGGAGTTACAGTTCAAAATCAAAGATACCAGGGGTTTTTTGTTTCACTATGCATAAGTATCAAAAATCACACCACAGAAGATTGTGTCTTCACAAGACATGAGATTGGGCATATTTTCTCCTTTTTGTGGACAAAAATAACTTGCTGTGCCTTATTAATGCTGTGTGCAGTTATTCATGTTTACTGCTATTTGGTATACTTCCTCTGAAGTATCTTTTCCCAACACACTTACCAGGAGTTACTTAGCATGAGCATCAGTTATCTGACTTTTTTTTTTTAATGAAAATATGTGGAAGAGATGGAGATAGAATTAGGTGTGTGTAAGTTATGTTAAGATTTATGCTTGGAGATAGGTGAAGAGAGAATATAGGCTCTAAATAACTTACCTTAATTGTTCTGGGTATTTTTTTCTTTTTTTTTGTTTTCCCTTTTTTTTTGAAGGGGGGAGTTGTTTGTTTTTGTTTTGTTCTCATTTTGTTGTACATTCCTGTAATTTTTTACCTCTGTGGAGCTTTTTCATTTTGCAGCAGCAGCCACAGATTTCCTATAGAACTATGTGGGTTTCAGGGTCATCTCACCTGCCCCAAGTCATTTATTTCCTCTCAGAGCACATGTGCAGAGCAGAACCACAGCTTCTTTCCAGATTCCTAATATGTTTTATGCCTAGGAAGCCAGGAGGAACCCCAGCAGCAATAATGGAGAGTGCTTCTCTTTCTGCAGCCCTGCACAGCCAAGGTGTAGAGCAGCAGTTGCATAGTATCAATGGGTGGCATAGAAGATACTTTCCTGTTGACATTGGCTTTGTATCTGTGTCTGCAACAGTGTAATAAAATACTTGCATATTTCTATACTATAGTATTTTTGAGGACTTACTTTAAAAGCCATCTACCTGTTTGATCAGACCTCGGAGTTCCCAGATATGAGTGCATATTCTAACCAGACAATTGTTCCATGTCTGGATGAGATGAAAAATTCACCAACTTTCCTGATACACCCGTTTCCAATGAGAAGAGACTTGGATGTATTGGTCAGAGAAGATCTACGTGATGCTCTGAAGAGGTGCTTGTTCTGAATGGGTAAATGGATAGTAGTCTTATTGTTTGGGGTAAATTCAACAGGTAGCAGGGATTGGGTTTTTTAACCTATGTTCTAGCGGATAAGAGACTGTATAGGCTGAGAATACTTCAGATATGAGCACTTTGTAGGGCAAAGCTAGCAGTAGTTTGAGGAGGTGGATGTTCCAGCTGTTTTCTTCAAATTTGAAAACAGACCTTTCCTTTCTAAATGCTCATTTACTTTTGGTAAATACAAGATTAGTTGAGGTGCAATATCTCACTAATTTTTTGTTTTGGTTTAATTTTCTGAAGGAGTTGATGACCAAGCTGATAACAGAGACACCTGACCAGCCAATCCCATTTCTAATTGATCATCTTCAGTCCAAGCAGGGGAGCCGCAATCAGCTTCAGAGAACACTGTCTGGCTCTGCTGCTCTGTGGGCAGAGAGCGAAACATCAGGTAAGTTCTGTGTGCTAGAATGGGCTGGTCTCCACTATAATCTTCCCACATTTTCATCCATGATTTCCTGGATGCGTGTGTACCTACTGAATAGGTACTGCTCTATGGTTTTGAGCGTGCAGAATAAATCCTGTTTGTCCAGCAGATACTGAATTTAATATACATCGCTGTCTGTCAGCTCAGCCTATTTATACATCATATGAGTATGGATCAGAGTTACAGAATGGAAACAGTCCCAGTCTCAATGAGAGAGGTTCCTCCTTGCTGTCCTCTTTCTTTGTTTTCATTTTCCTTCCCATGGTGTATTTGCACTGAAGATTAGCCTTTATTGAGGTATTTTCTTTAATAATACACATTTTTATGTACCTATCATCCCAATCCTTAATGAGGAGATGCTATGATACTTTATGAACTCCAATGTGAATAATTTATAATTGTAAATCATCAGAAGCATTAAAGTAATATTCTGATGTAGTATTTACTCTGATTGTAAAGTACAAGTCTTGGTTTTTATATTCTGGTACAAGCTGCTATTACAATATTTGTTTTATGTTTAAAAATTGACTAATGACCTGTTTCAGACTAAAATAGAGCTTGAATAGTTGCTGGTGGTCAAAATGTTAATTTACTGACAAATCAACTATTTATATGAAATACACAGTTTTAACATAGGCGGTAAAACATGTACATAACATGGACATTAAGGACCTTTTCATAAAGAAAAATAGACTTGTTTTTAATGAAAAACCTATTAATTTCTGAGTTTTTATATTTAAGAAGTGGAATAAATATATTAAATATAAAATAAATCAGAAATAGGAGGAAAAAAAAATCTGTCTTTAATTTGGATTGATATACCTTGGGATTTTCTTGATTATTTATTTGTTAAGTCTTTGAAAAATGATGCTACAAAAATTAAAATTATCTAATTTTGTTCTTTTAACAGAAAATAAAGGAACAAGAAGAGATTTTAGAAGTTATGATAAGCCTTGGCAGGTAAATGCAAAAAAGCCTAAAAAGTCAAAGAGCGACCTTGCTGTGTCCAACATTTCTCCACCATCACCGGAGTCCAAGTCATGTAAGAAAGCCTCACTACATTAATAATCTGTGCATACTTTCCAACCTATACTATGTTTTTCTTTTGAATTAGGTTTGAAATGGAAAGCAAACTGTGAGCAGAAGAAATGTCTATATATATATGTTAGAAGAGTTTGATTCTTGCCTTAATCTCACTTGAATTATGAATGCTTTATAATCCCCTTTGTTGTCATCTGTAGATAGAAAAGAATTCTGGATAGATGGATTAAAAACCAGACTAATTATCTGGGTGTCGTGCACTATTTTATGTTCAGATACTGGTTATGGTTTGATGTTTTAGTTTGCATTGCTGTTTTTTACAGCACATATAAAATCTGTTCTGTTGATATTGGTCCTAATGGATTTTTTTCCGTGGGTCAGGCAACGCAATGCTATGAATTATGAACAGATACTGTTCAAGGTATGGGAGTAGTGTCAGCAAAACAGGTATGCTGTTCTGAGAGTTGCTGAGGGAATCTGAATGTACACTGAAAGAAAAGGCAGAATAGAAACAGAGCAACTGAAGAGAATATTGTCAACTACCTGCCAAAAACCAGTGAAAATGAAGACAACAAGCCTTAATGAAATACAATGTTTCTTGTGTACTGGCTATTGAAGAAATTTAATTTTTAAGATTGATTCTTAATGTTGGGTTTTTTTCCAAATAAATATATCTACAATATACATATATAAGTATAGTTACACTTAAAGAGAATTGTTTATACAAGATTTTTATCCAAAATAAATTGAAAAATTATATTTTCTGCTATTGACTCTTGTAGCTTTTTGAAATTTTTATAATAGCCAAGCCTTTATAACTCTGAGTGTGATTAGGTGTACTAGATTAGAACAGAGATATAGTATGCTGCAATAGAAAGTTTGTTTTCTTTCCTCTAAAAGCAAGAAGGGAAATTCTAGACTTCAGAGGAGTCAAAGGAAAATTGCCCAGTGACCTCACTAAGTCAAAATACTGCACTGCAATGGATAAAGTAAACCATGATAAATTTATGCAATAGAAATACTGTGCTTTTGGGTGATTAACAGACTTCTATGGTTATGAAACATTTTTTACAGAGAATAAGTAGCTGCAACAAGTGAAAATAGCTGTTACAGGTAGCTGTGTCCCATTGTAAAGGATTTTCTCAGGATTATTTTTTTCTAGAAATGGAGCATTTGTCTGTGTTTCTTCTTCATGAAACACATTCCCTGCTTCAAAACAACTCAAATTTGAACATCAATTCCACTGTACCTCCCAATGGGCACATGAATTTTTAAGTCTGTTCAAAAGAAGCATGTGGATTTTAATTTATTTTCAAGAAGAAATAGAGACATTCAAGTAAATGCTTGTAGTCAGTCTGTGTCTAATCTAACAGATTTGCTGGATAACAGCAATTTATGGAGATCCACTGTTAGAAATAGTGGCCAAAGGTATTGTGAGCTGTTCCTGTTATCATACTGTGTTCCTTTCTTCTTTCCTGTGCTTGCTGTTCAGACTCTGTTGTATGCATCAAATAAGTTTCATGCCATCTTCTAAAGATCTCGAATTCTCTGTTTTTATCCCAGATAGGGGGCTGACATCACGTCACTCCCCTCACTTGTGTGCCCACTACAAGTTTCGTGCTTGTTGATCCTTAAGTTGTCCCATTCGATGGACAAAGAAGAGGCTGGACATTCTAAACTATCCGGTCTCATATCAAACAAGGAAATATTTTATACATTCATAATAAGACTGGGGTCAAGGATCTGTCCTTGTGGACTGAAGGACACTTAATAGTACTCTTCAATTAATAAGACTTACTCTCAAGCTACCCAAGTCTAGGAACAGTGTGTGGGAGTGCAGCTTTGCCTACTGAGGAGGTAGAATTAGGGTGTGCTTAATGCAACTGGGCATTCATAAATACATGGCACTACATGGGACTGATTCTAAGCTTGCTGAAAGAGGAGACTAATGTCATTGCAAGGCCATTCTCTCATCATTGAAAGGTCATAATGATTGTGAGATGTTCCTGATGATTTGAAAAATGCAAATACCTCATTGATTTTTAGGAAGGGCAGTCTGATCAGCCTAACCTTACCCTCTGCAAAGATTATTGAGCAAAGTTTCCTGGAACGTGTTCCTAGTCACAAGGAGGAAAATGGGATT
The DNA here is from genome assembly GCA_013397795.1 of Orthonyx spaldingii. Lineage (NCBI taxonomy): Eukaryota > Metazoa > Chordata > Aves > Passeriformes > Orthonychidae > Orthonyx > Orthonyx spaldingii. The sequence continues at coordinate 141,697 of VZTJ01002467.1, read as the reverse complement.
TGGAACATCAGCATGGATTTATGAGATTATATATGATCAGATCAACACAGTCATCCTCTTAGGTAAAATAACTGGCCCTGTAACTAAAGAAACAACAATGGATGTTTCATACCATGACTTTACCAAAACCTTTGTCAGCTTCCCATAGTATCCTGAACAAGCTTAGTATCCTTAAGCCTCAGTTGATAAGATATGGACTGAATAAGTGGACAAGAAGATGTATGGAAAGTTGATTCAAGGGATTGTGACTAGCAATGTAATGTCTGGTTGGAAAATCTATCGTTAATGGCATGCTCAAGGGACTGGCATTGAGATCAGTACTCTTTAAAAGAATTTCCTAATGCCCTGCATGATGAGATAGAATTGCTCTTAGGTTTGTAGGTGAGACCAGATTGTGGGAAGTGGTTGATATTCTGGGTAGCAGGCTTGCTATTCGGAGGGATAGGACCGAGGGATGGACTGAGAGGAACCTGTTGAAGTTCAACACAGGCAAATTCAAAATCCTGCATCTTAGATGGAATAACACTGAGCAATAATGTAAACAGGGATATGTGCGTCTAGAAAGTAGCTTTGCAGAAAGAAATGTAGGATGCTGATAGACAAGGAATTGGAATACGAGCTAGCTGTGGCTGTGTGCTCATGCAGTGCTGAAGGTGACCTTCATACCAGGCTGCAGTAGCAAGAGTAGAGCCAGCAGTGTTTCTTTTTGTGATGACATCTGGAGTACACCATGAGAAACAGTGGTGTGCTGGAGCAAGTCCTGTGGAGGCCCACCAAGATGATGACAGGGTTGGAGCATGTGATGGACAAGGAAAAGCTGAAAGAAATTGGTTTGATCATACTGAAGAAATGAAAGCTCAGGCGAGATTTCATTGTTACCATCAACTAGTATGCTGGAGGATGGTAGAGAAGACAAGTCAGGTTCTTCTCAAGGGTGTTTAGTGAAAGAACAAGAGGAAACAAAAATTATAGTGCAAGAGTAGTCCAACACTGGAACAAGTTGTTCAGAGATGCTGTGGAATCACCATCATGGGGGATACTCAAAACTGAACTGAATAGTCTGAGCAACCTGTCCTCAATGGACCAATCTGGGGCAGCAGGTTGGGCTAGAAGACTTCCAGAGGTCATTTCCAGCCTAATTACCTCTGCTTCCATGCTTTGCTGTTTATGCACTTTCATTTTTTTCTGTAACTCATTTATTTAAACCTTAATGAATCCTATTGTTTTCATAACTTAACACCTGCAACTTTTTGAAAATACTTTGTGTATTTGAACTATGTTTTGTTGTAGTTGCTATCACACAGGTTCGTTTCAGATGTGTGCCTTTTTGCCATATCTTTCTTCTCTTATTTTCTGCCAGATTAATATCAATGTTCTTTTGGCATTTCTTTCTTTCTGGTTTATGCCAAAATCAGTGGGTACCATGTGCCCCTTCAACTACACAGATCAGCAAACAAGCATGTTTAGAAGGCACTTAGTGTTCTGTCCAAATGTGCACACTGTATTCCATTTGTTTTGTGTCTTCAGCTTCTACCTCATTGTACTTTTTTTTTTTCCGAAGTGTCTCCAAAGAGGTATTAAGGACTCATCTGAGAAACAGAAAGTTTTGGACCTGCTGAGACCTAAAGATTTACTCTCAGATTTGTGTTTAAAAGAAAAGAACAAACTCCCACACCCAACAATCTAAACCCTCCCCCAGATTCCAAAACAAACCCAAAATTTAATGGAGTCCATCAACTCTATTATGTTCTGTTTCAGAGTTTTTGTCTTGTGACTGTCTTGTTCAAATGATCCCAAACTTGTACATTGGTTCAGAACTGTCATTTCATAGGAATCTTTGGAAACATGAGGGTATTTCATTTATTTAATTAGGAAATAATTTTTTTCCTTCAGCAGAGTGATGTTGACTGCAGTGTGCATGTTATTCCCGCATAAATGTCTCTTCCTTATGCTTTCAGCTTTTTTATTGGAAAGATACCTCCACTACCTCCTCCTGCCTGTTATGATCTCAGGTGCACCTGAAACACAAACAAGAAGTGTTAATATCTAAGCCATCTGACCACTTGTTTGGTGTGTGCAAAACCAGAATTAAGCAGAAGCTGCTGCTGTTGTCTGGCAAGGAAGAAGCTTGGAGCCAGGGGTGTTTGTGTGTATATAAATGAAATGTTTAAATGATCACATTCTGTATTTGAAGAAAAAAATATTTGAAAGTTTCAAAATTCTTTGTAAAACAGAGTTCTTGTTTCCTAGCTAGCCACTTTTAGGCCAAGTAGGTTGATTTCTTCACCACCTCCACATTAAATCAGATCACAGATTATCCTTTCACGCTGCTTCAGTTCAGCATTCTCATTTGCACGTAAAATGTTGTGTACTTCTAGTTGCTCATGGTCAGTCTAGGATTGTAGGCCATCATTCTCTTAGCCTTTTAATATCCAGATACTATGTAAACCAGTTTGGATTTATTATCAAAGAACTCTAATCTGAATGCTGTTAAAAGGTTTAAATGCATGAGTAATTTTGCACTCAATTATATGATACATATTTTTGTTCTTTGAGATATGAGGTGGTCATACAATGCATTAATGAAATGTAGGCTTTAATGAGCAACTGGTCTGATTCTGTCTGTAGATCATGCATTGAGAAGACTTGTATGGGTAGATAAAACCAGTACTAATCTTGTACCTTCTCCCAGTGGAAAATAAAGGTGTGCTGATTTGTGGCAGAATTCATAACACAATTGTGAATGAATCTAATGTGCATTTTTTGTCAGGGCACACCACCAGAAAATCAGAAATACTGGTAAGTGTGTCTGTCTGGTCTCCTAAGATGAGATGGTGAAATCTCAACTCCATAAAGGGCAACTCTACATCTTTCAATATGAATGCTACAATGTAGATGTAATAAATCTACTGAATTTTAGGCAAATAACTTCAAGAGGAAGTGTTATATAATATATAAATCTCTTAAATAACAGAGATGAGGTTCAGGTGGGTAATGTAATGAGGGATTTCAAATTACTGATATGATTTTGTGGAAGGAGTGAGTGTAATAAAGAAGCATAAAGGTCAGAGTACAAAGAAAGGATTTTGCTAAGTGTGTAGTGACACATGCATGTAACCGATTTATGATGGACTTTGTACATACAGAGAAGGATCACATATTTGAAAAGATTCCAAAGAACGATCATATGGTATTTGTACATTTCTGAATGCTTCCAACAAAGCCATTCATTTGAAAATTACCAGTACTTGTTGATCCTACAGCTGAGAAGATAAAAGTTTATATGTAAAAATCTGTTGGCAAGCAGAAAATGAACTTGAAAGACATGCCACATGATGCAAGTAAATAGATGTTGCTTTAGTATCCATTCATTATTTGAAAGACTGGATAAGTAGGAAGAACTATGTCCACTCTAGAAGTAGTAAAAATTTCGAACAGTTCTAATTCTGTTTAACTAACTTCCCTTCTTTGTTTTGATTCCTCAGAATGAGCCAAATCATTGTTGAATCAAATTGTATTGAAACTTAGAAATAGATCATGACAGCATATCTGTTTTGATACTTTTTCAGTGAAGTATAAAATGGTTCAATAAAACACAGCTGATTGTACACCAGCATGCAAAGCAAATTTCCACCATGGTTTTGACCAATTTCCCTCTATTGATCTGGTGAGATGCAGTCCAAGCTTGCTGTGTTTGTGAGACATTTCTCTGAAATTAGAAACCAGGTTACTGTCTTGAGCAAGTGTCCCTACTTTTCAAGAACAGAAGTCTTGATGCTCTCTTTTCTCCTGATGTGAGTTGGTCCATATACTTGGCAGTAGCTGATCCTGGTAGCTCCACAGCTGTAAAGTAGAACTTAAGTTTGTTTCATTCCACTTCTGTTCCATGACAAATTTTGCTTCAAAAGCATGTGGTTTCTCAAAAATTCTGTCCTTTTTTATTTTGAAAAATGTGTTTTGTTTCAAACTGACATGGTATCGTATTCTAGCTTGTGGAAATTTTCTGCAACCTGGAAGTTCCAGGGTTTGGTCATCTTTTTATATGGTTTTACTATATTAAATTGTTACCTGTTTGTATTTTGGTGGTACTGTGAGATTTTTTTGGTGTGGTGAGTTCAGTATAAACATGGAAAGAAAAGTGTGTCATACTGCTAGTGAGAGATGCTGTGGAATATAGTGTTGGCACATGGAAGGGTGATGGTAAGATGATTGCAAAAGGCTTCCAAAGGAGCTTGTGATCTCAATGTAAAACAAAGGTGGGTGAAAATAGAAAGAAGTCTTTATAGAATTCCTTTTCTAGTTTATTAAAAAAATTTGTATTTACAGTTAGTAATAGTTCTGAGAAAATACTAGGTGGAACATTTTGTTTTCTGTAAATACAAAAAAAAAAAGGATGAGAAATGCTGAAGTTGTGCTGTTTAATTTGTATATGCTGTGGTTTGTGAATGGAGTCAATTTTTGTCACACAAGAATTTAACTTTTAATTGACTTGGCAGTTCTTAAAACAGGGAATTATACAATAGTGATGGAAATTTACAGGTATCAACAAGAATTACAAGCTGCTCATCTGAGTAGAGGCTATTCATACCCTTATACCTTAAAACCTCTGTGTATTTACTGGGAACCACTATAGCTCATTATTTCCATTGTCCTGAGAAGGAAATAAATTACTTGTCGTTTTTGAACATAGAGCAGAACAAGACTCTGATACTCCAACTTGCTCCTCTCTTCCCTTCTCCTTATTGAGGGTTCTTGTGTCCCTTTCCTTCTTATTCTTACCTCTGTAGGTCTTTTTTAATGTATCTTTTGTCTTCTGTCTTTGAGAATGTCTGTAATTGCAGTCTAATATATTAACTTCCCTAATAGCCAGGTTCCTGAGTGAGTGTTACAGATCAAGATATACTCTGGGTTGTCAGACTCTCTATAGATGTCTGTTTTGCAGATGACTTGGTTTATGTCTGCAGGGAGTGGAATCATGTTCTTTGTGAAAGAAGGACTTCAACATAACTTTGGCCCATTTCTTTAACTGGAAAAGGTGACTATTGACTTAACTCCACAAGTGAAAGTAGAAGTTGATCCAAAGTGGATCAGATTCTGTATTCACACAGAGGAAAGTCAGTGATAAGGCAAATTTCAATACCAAGTTATTTAACATGTTTTGCAATAGCTACCAGACTTGATATGTGAGCATAATTTCCCCATACCCATAAAAGCACTCTGAAGTTTCGAATTATCATGAAACCACCTTTTTAGCGCAATCTGTAGGAGTCTGTAAGTTGCCTTGTTAGCATGTATGAAAATGAAGTTTGTAAGCATAAATTAATTGACAGCTGTCAAAATAGTAAACAAAAATTTTGAAGCTGACCAAGATATATTGGACATTTTAGGCTTTTCTTTGAAGTTATTTTTAAATGAAAGGTCAGCAACTGGTCAATGATGTTTGATAGAAATGCAATTGGTCCTTTCTGGTGGAAAGGTGGACTAGGCATCATCATCTTCACACAAGCATGTGCAGTTCTCAATGTGGTAATGCTGTGTTTGGAGACAACCCAACAATTGCATTTTGTGACAAAGGCAGCAGCTCACTTTCTTCTGAACACTGGCTAAAAGAACACATTAAACTGCAGTTCCAGAAACAGCATTGGTTTTGTTTTCATTTCTACAGATTGTTGGAAATGTTCACATTGTTCAATGAAGCTCTGTTCATTGTGCATCCTACATACCTCAGACACTCCTTCTCTTCTTTGTAGGTGTATTAGCAGTTGAGATACTGTTATTCTAAAATTAAATCAGAGGCTTTGGTAATAAATAATGAGCAGCAGACTGTAAGCTCAGGTCTGTGCTTCCCAAAGATTGACTTTGTTTAAGTAGCAGAACGAAGATTAGAGGCTGTATAGCATGAATGACAAAGACTTAAATTGTTTCACTTTTTTTAATTAACTGTGTTATCTACACTTTATGATTTTTTTTTTTAAAAAAAAGTTGTTTTAAAATCTGTATCTAAAATATTTTTTGCTTCTTGATAAAATAACTACCAATGCCAAAAGTACCAGTTACTCATTTTTGTTTTGACATTTTTTCTTTTTGACCCCTAGGACACACAAATCTGTTTTGTTGTAAGTGAAGAACCATCGTGTGTAAGAGTTTAAATACATTTTTGTTATTGCATTAGTTTCATTATTTTCAATTATTAGTGTTAATTATCCTGTTTACCAATTAATTCAGTTGCAAGAATAATTCAGGTATACATTTGTTCATAGATGTTTTTATTTCACATTGACCGAAGAAAATGTTTCCAGCTGTTAAAATGATAGTTAAGTAATTTCCGCTCAAGGTACTTGAGCTTGTAAACTCATTGTGCAGATTTTTTTCTACTGTAGGAGTTTGAACTACTAAGTCTAAACTTCATCTATATATCTGTGTATATTTAGTGCCAAGGTCAATAGAGCATCCTAAATGGGATTGGAAGACAAAACCGGAGAACCATGATTTTGATGAACTAAATCATATTCTTCAAGAGAGCAAAAAGCTTGGAAAAGCCCTTGAGAATCTGTCTCGCAGTAAGTTGATTAATTTTAGTTTTTTAATGTAACCATGCAGCCTGAATTGTAATTTGGAAGTATATATCAGGAAGGTGGTCTTCTATTCAATGAAGACCAAGGTCATTGACATCAGCAGTTACATTCCTATAGATAAGGTTTTACAGAATGTCTGAGATAATTCAGGAGCTCTCCTGGAAACTGAAACTACTACCCCTGCACCACCTTAATTTTTTTTTTTTCAACATTAATTTTCTACCAGTTTAATGAGCTGAATTAGCTCATAAAGAGATTAACACAAGAGGCTGGTTTAATGAAAATGGTGAGAACATGCAGCAGAGAGATTGCTCGTTTGTGTGGTAGCAGTTAAATGGGATTAACCTTTGTAAAACCTTAACCCCATTGATGGGGTTCAGACCTGTTATTGAAAAACATTTAGCTATTTTGTATCCTTGATTTCCTTGACCTTCTAGTTTCAAAAGAAATTAAAATATTTTAAGGCATCTCAAATAAATGCTGAGCAACATGAAATCCTGTTGTTTCATAATAAACTTCATGTATTATCCCTTAAACACTCATGCTGAGAATAGCTCTGAGGTTCACTGGATATGATCAGGAATAGCTGCTCTTTTTTTTTTTTTTTTTTTTTTCTTTAGCTTTCTTTCCTGTAGAAGAGAATTCTGAAATACATTTGTGGGAGCAAATACTGCTAACAATTTTTAAAGTAAGAAATGCTGACAAGTACTCTTTGCCATGCTACATGAAAACCAGGTGTGGCTTGTTCTGGGAGATACTTGTGTGAGAAATGTTTATTTCTTCTCTCATTAAATTTCATCCCTGGCAGTTCTTGATTCACTGGAGAATTTATAGATAGTGAGGTCAGAGACAGAGCGGAATGAGGAATGGAAGATTTGTTTTGTGAAGAATTTTGAGATTCAGCAGTTTTTCAAATTGTGCCAAATGTCCAAAACTAGTTTGCCCAAATCACACTCTCCCAAATATTTTAGGTTGATCACCAGTTATATTCTGAGTAATTTTCATACCTATATTATAGTAGTATAGTTACAGAACTTTTTAAAATACTTTTCTAGTAAATTGGTCTATCTACCTGTAAGGAGCTAAAACAACTCTGGTCAGGGTCACTCATTTGCAGCCTCACTATTGTCTGACTGTGATGAATGTGAGTGTAGTTTTCAAGCTTTTCTCCTTTAGAGACTTGTAGCCAAACTATGCACAGATGCAGAAACAATTATTTTGAATTTCAGAAAGGGTTATTTATTCACTCTCTGGAGATACAAACCAATCAGATATGAGAGTTCAGTAATTAATGCCTAAATCCACTCTTCAATCCTACATCTTTGTCTTTCCTTCAGAATATTGTGAAGGTTCCACTCTTACCTGGAACTATACCTCTACTTCCTTATGCCTAAAATGATTTTGCAGCATTCTGTACCTCTTTTTGCCCCACAGTTTTCTAACTGTACTGGAAAACTCTGCAGCTCTTCTGAGTCCTGCACTTGGACTGGGTGAATGTACCTGGTCAGCATTGTCGGAGTCTGTTTTTCATAGAGTTGTTTCACAAATGAAACATCCTTTTCTGTTTCTTGCTAGTACTTGATGCTTTCTGGTGGTTTGTCAAGATAATACAGAATTTGAATCCCATCCCCCAGAGTGCTTTAAATCACTTGCAGCCTGATAATAAGTTCACTTTCATGAATGTGCTCTCTATTTCTTCATCCAGATCATTAATGGAAATATTGTCAGACCTCTTCATGATCCCATTTCAGATCTGACAACCAGCCCTTGAAAGCTACTCAGTAAGTGTTTTTTCCCACCAGATGTTTATCTACCTTGCAGTGTTTTCATGTAGATTGTAATTCCCTATTTTTTTATTTTTTTTTTTACTGAAGTGTCATCTAGGACAGTAAACAGAGTCTTATAGCTGAAGTATTTGGCATCTGCTTCTTCCTCTTATCCACTAGGCAAGTTTCCCAGTTAGAGAATGCAGTTAGACTAATTTGATGCGATTCATTCCTGATAAATTCCTGTCAGCTTGTTCTTATCGCCTTTCTATTCCATTAGATGTTGATACATTATTTATTTAACAGTTTTATCTATGATTCTTGCTCTTGTCTGATTTAGGCTTGGAAGTTTGTAGTTCCCCACATCTTTCCTTTTTCTTTTTTGAAGACAGATATGTATTTGCCCTTTTCTGTCCTCTCTATTCCTGAAAGATAGTTGCTAATGGTTTAGAGGTTTCTTCAGTTAGTTAGTTAAATGCTCTAGAGTGAATTTCACAAGAGTCTGCTTACTTGAATGTATCTAAATCACCAGCATATCTTTCAGCTTCTCTTGTCTGGCCTGTAGTTTTTCCTCTTAAAACCACTACTGTTAAGCATCTGGCTGCAATTGATTTTTTTTGTTAAGACTGAAGTAGTGAAAGTATTGAACACTGGGAATTCTTTGTATCATCTCTTATTTGCTTTCCTTCTCTTTGATGTAATAGTTCTGTATTTTAATTTGTTCTCCTAGTGTATTTATAGTATCTTTTCTTATGGCTTTTTATGTTCTTTTATAGCTGTTAGTTCCTCTGCACTTTAACCTTTTTTTTTGTTTGTATCATTTAAACACTTGCATCAGATTAATTCTAAGCTATATGTCCTTGTTTCCAGGTTTTGTACTTCTGATTTTCATTTCAAGAAATAAAAAAATTCTTTGCTATTATTTCTTACATGTCAGCATGATATAAAAAAATCAAAATAAAAAATGTGAGTATTTTGTAAATATAGAAAAGGTATAATTTTGAAAATAAATTAATTTTATTGTTTTCCCAGAGATAGACTGTAGATTGCACATAGGTAATATCTTAGGGGGCTTCAATGAATAGAAGGTCTAGGACTTTAAAAGTATAAGGTGCATGAAACTCATTCTGTGCTGTACCCAAAAAGACATCCCATGTGGTGAATTTCAAAAAAGCCATCACAAGATCCCATGTCTACCTCTCCTGGTGCTTGTTTTGGGCAGACTAATTAGTGCTTTTAATTCTACAAGTGTGCCATGAGTCTAATGTTGCATTTGATATTAATCTTATTTCGAAGTGGTGTGGGACTGACACTGGGCTCAACAGGTAGCTGAGTACACAAGTGATCAAAATGTGTTATCAATGGCCTTATAGAGTATGCTCTCTTTTGTTCTTCAGTATTTTAACAGGGAAGAGTGACACATAAAATGAAATGTATGAAGTTAAATGATTTTTCCATCAAGTTCTGGAATTGGTTTACATTTTAAAGATAAGCTTTGGATCTTTTAGTGAGTTTCTGTGACTTTTTTGCCTATTATGCAGTTGGCACAACCTGTGAATTAAATTCTAGTTTCTATTGCTTCATTTGCTCTGCAGTCTAGATACCTACTTTGAGACAAACTTTTGCACTTCACGCAAAATTAGAACTGCCTGTAAGCTTTGGAAGGTGAGACTCGGGCACTTAGATGTCTGGTCTCTTCCACATTCAGTCCCAGTGATTAAAACTGAGTTTGCTTATATTTGGACCCTTTTTCCCAACCCCCATCAAAAGTGAGTAATTCTGTGCTGCAGTAGGTCTGAGAAACTGACAGTGACTTCACACTCAGAGTTAAAACTATCTTAGGAGTTTTGAGAGTCTGGAGAAGTTTATAGTTGTAATTATAGTCCAGGTGTGGTAGAGCTTGGTGATTTTAGTATACCACTTTTCAGAGGCTTACCCACAGGGAAGAGCTGGGTTTTGTTTGCTTTTTCAATCAGCTGTATGTCATTGAAGTGGATTTGCAACTATCAAGTCATCTATTTAGGCAAGATTTTGGTTTATAAAGCAACTTACAGGAATATACTGCATTTCCCTTGTGCATGTTTAATTTTCTTTTATTGCAAGGTCTCTTACCTTTTTTGCTATCATCCTTCTTCCTCTGCTGATAATAAGGAAGAAAGGTTCCATCCTGTTTCAAATGTATGCTGTTGTATTTCACCTTCTGGCCTGTTTGTCTTTAAACAGAATTAAAATTGTTATAGCTAAGGATCTTGCTAATGAATATGCCTGTCTTTGTCCTTCCCCTATTTTCTGAGGGTGGAAAAATAGATAACAAGATGTGGAAAACAGTGAATTATGAGAGTTTTGAGTAGGGGAAAATTAAGGACTAAATCTGTGACATCTTGCTGCAATTAGGTGTGAAGTCTGCATACTTGATGAACAACTTTGTGTCTTTTGTACGAACAGTTAATTAGGGTGCATACTGAAAATATATGCATATTGAAGGTTTCAATTTATACATGGTAACTGCATTTGATGAAAAAATATCTTCTGCTGTGAGATAGGTACTCTTTCATAATCACGCATAGCCTTCAGCGAAGATAACTGACATTTTGTTAGTAGAGTTTGAATGCTTATTCAGGCCAGGTGTACACTTCATATCAGAGGGGAAGAGACAAATTCATCATGCTTTGAATTCAGTTGACATTCTAAGGTCAAAAAATGATAATAAGTTAATATTTACCAAAGCTATTGGATAATGAATCCAAGTCAGTTTCAGGGAATCCCAGAAACAATGGTATCTATGTATAACCAACAGGAGAAAAATCCTCTTTTGTTTCTTTATTTCGAAGGGGAGTCATCAATAAATAATCAATAAATGAGAAAACCATCATTTTCCATCTAGTAGGAAATATTGCTGGAAATCATAATGAATTATAGAATCACAGAATGGTTGAAGTTGGAAGGGACCTCCAGAAGGCATCTGGTCCATCACTGCTGCTCAAGCTGTCTCACCTAGAGCCAGGTGTCAAGGCTCTTCAATACCTTCAAGAATGAAAGATCTCCAAGTCCCTCCAGAGTGTCTCAGTTATTTATTATAATGTTAGAATCAGTTGATGTTGTTTATGTTAAGAAAGGCAAGCACGATCTTACCTCTTTAAGAAAAATATAAAATAGTAAAACGTAAAAGCATATGTTCTGTTTATCTTTTACAGGGAAGAAGATAAGCAACAAGAGTAAAAATCTTATAACTAGAAGGGTAGAACTAGTTCTAAACAAAATCACAGTGTGTTAACAAACTGCTAAAATCATGTCCTCAGTTTTGTGGATGAACCTGCGAGTATGTGGGATGTGAGAAGCTTTATATATACATCATGAACTACTTCAATGTATTTAGCAGTCTCTGAAAAACACATTGGAATGGGGTTTCATTTAGAAGCTTCTGCACTGTAGGAAACTATTAATGATTTACATTACAGTTACGGAAGATGAATTGAATGCCACTAACATTTATTGAAGCCAGGTATTTCTGATGATGATGATATAACTGTAAATGCACTTCTTCAGGATACGTAACTAGACTTTTGTCAACTGCCTTATGAGGGGCATTGTTTTAAGACATAATATGTTAGTATTTTTTTTCAATGGTATACAGTTGTTGATCTCAAATGGACTTGAGTTTATAAAGATGACTCCCCTGTTATCAGTTGATCATCTAGCCCTAAATGTGTTCTGCTAACTGAACCACAAAGCTAGTCATCAGTGTTCTGCAGAGAATTTTTCCTTTCTTCTCTTCAGTCTGAACTTTAAAATCATGTTATTCTTGCATGAGATCAATGCTTGTGATTTATTTTGAGATCAACATTTTTAGATAAGCTCAATCAAACCTTTAAGGAAGAAAATTTTATCTCAGTACTGCAGCTCTTTTTCGATACTGCCTTTGTTCATAAAATACACTCGAGTATGATAAATGAGTAATAATACAATATACTGATATTTTCTGAGATTGAAACAGGAAGAATATAAACATAATTCTTACTATTCAATTATAAACTGGGGCTTGTATGGCCAGGAGATCACTGCTGCTTTAGTTATAAATATCTTTTTCCTACAGATGTTAAAATTTCAATCACCTTTGTGAAGGTATTTGCCATACTGATCCAACCTACCCTAAGTTTCAGGACTGGAGTCTCTTTTTGAGTTACGTTGTCTTTTTCTGGACTAGTATTTGGCTTTCTAAAAGTTTCTCTAATACTATTGCAGAACTGGGGTTTGTGTGACTGATATGTTTGATATGGACCTTTCTTACTTTCTTAATTCTTGGTACAAGGGGATTGACATTTTTGGGGCAGCAGAACATGAGCTATGAACTCAAACCTTGGCTACTGGATGCTATGGGCTACCCATCTTAACCCACCTACTGCAGTGTACACCTTTCCCTAAAGAGTTCTGCAATTTTGATTATTATCTTCTAAGATGACCTTGGCCTAGGAGAGTTTCTGGGACATAATATTTGTTAAGTACTTTGCATTTTATTTCTCTGTGTTTGCATGATTCATTAGTCACTAAACCTAATCCTGAAACCTGTATTCTCCATTGGAACCACTCAGAAATTTAGATGTAGAAATTCTGCAAGTCTAAAGCAGAAATTATTTTGCCAGGGATTATTTTTTCTCTTTTTTAAAGCAAATATGAGGAGGAGGGATTAAATCCATGTTTTCTAGATAGTAACTATAAGATGTATAGTGTGCTCCTGTGTTGATGTGTGATGCCTTGTAGATGACAGTTTCTCTTATTCTAATACTGGCCAAGTGTTGGGAGGAATATTATCCTTGTTCTAGATGGATACCACTACAGAAAGTTTAAAGTTGCTTAATAATAGGAGGACATACACTCCTCGTTGGTAAAAACTCTGAGGTTTCATTTCAACATGCCTTCACAGAAAATCTCTGAGTTACTACTAGAGGAAATATGTCTAATTTTGAAAGTGGTAAAATGACTTGCTGTAGGTAAATGAATATTATAAGAATGTCTATTAAAACAGTCAATGACAAACTTATTTTAAAGTTCCTACACAGAAACGAGTGAGATTTTTTGGATTTTGTGTACATCTTCTGGGGGAGGAATGCCTTGTTTGGTGCAGTCAGAGCAACCATTTTATGTCCTTTATAATCCAAGAATGATGTGAAATAAATAATTTCAATTTTCCTTGTGTTCAATACATGGTTCAACCAGGTACAGGGACTAGAACATACAATGCTGCCTGCTGCAGTATGGCACAAGGTTTTGCCATGGGAAATGCAGGTATATCTAAGATTGCCTGTCCCACCAATAAGAAGAACATAAACTTTCCCTGAATTACAAGAAATTGGAGAATGCATTGGGGCAGTGAACTGCTGGACAGTTCATACATGATACAATATTTCTGTGTTCGTGCTCAAAGCTGCAGGATTAATAATGGTAGAATAAGAATGCTGTTTCTGTCCTGGAGTTTGTTACGGAACCTGTGATATGCGCTATGAGGTTGACAGTCCAGCCATCCAGAAGTTCCCTGGCCTAGACTGATCCTGAGAATGAATTTTAGTCAAGTTAGTCAGAGTTGCATTGAGGTTATCTTAGTATGTCTAAACTTCGTGTGTCAAAACCCATGTGTCAAATCCAGAAAGCTTTGTTTGGCAGGTAGGAAAACTGGCTGTTGGGAGCTCTGTGGCCATCTTCTGGATGTTTAGGAAAATGCATAATTATTTCCTTGAATATTGAGTTAAATAATAGTATCCTGGCATATATTAAGGTAGTAGCATTTTATTTTCTTACAATTGAGTGCACATTAGACATCTCAGATGTACATTGTGCCTTTACAAACATATAAGTCCTAAAAAATTCCCTCAACAAATTTTTATTTTGTGTTATTTCTTCCTATAATTATTTAAGGACCATAAATAAAATCAAAAATGGTAGATATCTCCGAAGTTCCAAAACTTTCATTCTTACCAGAACACCAGATCTGTAATTTCAGGTGTGTATAGCATATGAAACTATTGCCAGATTTTATGCTACTGTAAAGCTGATCAGTAATAATGGAACAGTTAGGCATTTTATGACTTGCCATTTCATAGAATCGTAGAATGGTCTGAGTTGGAAGGAATCTTAAAGATCATTTCGTTTCACCCCTTTCCATGACCTGGGACACCTTCCACTAGATAAAGTTGCTCCAGGCCCCACCTAACCTGGGAACACTTCCAGGCGTGGGATATCCACAGCTTCTCTGGGCAACCTATTCCAGTGTTTCACCACCCTCAAAGTAAAGAATTTCTTCCTAATATATAATCTAAACATACTGTCTTTCAGTTTGAAGCCATTCTGCCTTGTCCTATCACTACATACCCTTGTAAAATGTTCCTGTACAGCTTTTTGTAGCCCCTTTTTAGGTACTGAAAGGTGCTATAAGGTCTCCCCATAGCTTTCTCTTCTCCAGGCTGAACAACCTTCTTCTCCCAGCCTGTCTTCGTAGGAGAGGTGCTTCAGCTCTCTGAGCATCTTCATGTCCTTCCTCTGGACTTCCTCCAGCAGGTCCCTGTCCTTCTTTTGTTGGGAGCCCCAGAGCTGCACACAAGTACTGCAGGTGGAGTCTCACAAAAGCAGCGTAGAAGCAGAGAATCACCTCCCTCGACCTGCTGGCCATGCTGCTTTTGATGCAGCCCATGACATGGATGGTTTTCTGGGCTGTAGGTGCACATTGCCAGGTAATACCAAGCTTCTCATGCACACTCAGGTGTTCTTCTACCCAGGGCTGCTCTCAATCCATTCTCTGCCCAGACCATACTTGTGTTTGGGAGTGCTCCAGTACAGGTGTAGCACCTTGTGTTTGGCCTTATTGAACTTCCATGAGGTTCACACAGCCCCCCACCTCTGAAGCCTGGCATGGTCCCACTGGATGGCATCCCGTCCCTCCAGAGCGTCAATTGCACCACACTGCTTGGTGTCATCAGCAAACTTGCTGGGGGTGCACTCAACTCCACTGTCCATGTTACTAATAAAGATAGTAAATAGCATCCCAATAATATCCCCTGAAGAATGCCACTCACCACTTGTTTCCACTTTAACATTGAGCCATTGACCACAGTTCTTTGGAGTGTGGGCATCCAGTGATTCCTTATCCGCTGTATGATCCACCCATTAAAGCCATGTCTTTCCAGATCAGAGATGAGGATGTCATACGGGACAGTGTCAAATGCCCTGTACAAGTCCATGTAGATGATGTCAGTTGCTCTTTTTCAAAAATACATTATGTGGTGCCTTTTGTTTTGAAAATTAATTTTATGCTATTGAACCGAGAACATCAGAGTCTAAAATCACTTTTCAGAGAGAAATAATATCACTGAGTGGAGACACATTAAGTATTGAATAAATAAAACTCTTCTGCTAAGAAGTGCATATGCAAAAGCTAGGCATTTTTAAGACTCATGGAATTGTTATTAAGTGTTCAGTTTTCTTTAGAAAGGAAGTTCATTACTTGGTAAGCTAGAAAAGAAGCAGAATATCTTAAGAATAAAGCCTGTACTGTGGAAGATATTCATTCTAGACTCAGAAGGGATTTTATTTTGTTAAAGTATAATGCAAGTGTTTTGAGAGGTGACTTTTACATCAAAGAAGATACTGTAATGCTGTATTGATCATCATTTTTATTTCTCCATATTTACCATTGTATTGCTGCAGATTGTCATAGGGATAGAAGACTGGGAAGAGAAATCTAAGATATCCATGTAAAGAATGGTTTTAATAATGCATGCTAATCTTAAAAGAGGCATGACAAATGATTTAGTATTTTAAATATAAAAATCTGTAAGGGGAATGGCTACTACAGCAGGAGATACACTTTTTAGGCAATCTGCTTAAAGTAGACATGATAATAGTAATTAAAGTATAATAAGTATTAATTAATTGCATTGTTATTACATTGTTTGTTAGCTATATTTCATTTAATCATAGCATGCCAAACCTTTCTTGCAATCAGACAGTACATTGTTCTTCCAGTCCTCTTCAAAAACCAAGCTAGTGACAGAATGAGTGTTCCATTTGAGAGAGGCTGTGCTAGCATCAACAGCCCCACTCCACATTTGCTGCTGATCAGAGATGGCAGTAGTTGTGGATGTGGAGCATTTCTGAAGGACTGTGGAAGCATGCTCATACCAATTATTTCATTGTTCAGCACCCTTACAGCACAGAGGGTTGTTACATCCAAAAGTAGAAACAAGTGCCCTGAATTTGTCTGCGTAATTCACCAGACAACTGAGTGGACTGGATACTTGTGATGACTGATCAAATTTCAGCACCCGTAATTACTTGTAAAAAGGAGGATTTTTTAAGACGTAAAATTGGTGTCCAGCTATCTAAATAATTACCACATTAAACCTTGTCCATGAGCCCTAGCTGATGGTGGGAAGCAAACTTCTCATCCCTTTAGTTGGAATGTTTAGTAAGAGTGGTTGGTCTATTGTATAGTTGTCAATCACAGTATGATATAAAACTATAGCAAATGTTGGCTGTGAGAAACAGCTGCTATGAGAGAAAAGGTAAAGCATACGCCTTTATTTCTGGAGGATTTCCCTTTGACATCAGAAGACCTCTCCCAATAAAAGCAGGAGAACAGTTTTAACAGTCCCCTTCTTATCTGCAGCTCAGTGTCTTGCAGCAGGGCAATGATGATGCAGCTTTAAAACTTCCATTCTCTGCATTCATCATCATGCAGAGTCAGGCTTTTAATGCTGTAAGCTGGGGGAAGTCAGAAATAGTTGTTCATAGTAACTTTTATTCTAACAAAGCCATAGGATTTAAGGTTGAATAAACTAGATGTGTCAGTTTTTCTGGTGTTAGGGTTTTTTTGTGATTAGGATTAACTTTTGATGGAAAAGGTTACAGTTTGAAGAAGTCGCTAAATTGTCAGGTTAAAAGTTTTTAGTGTATGGTCATTTTGACTATACCTATGAATGTTTGGTCTAAAACTGAAACATTGTTTCTACTTAGTAGTTTCATTAAATGGGCTTTCCCTTTTTCTCTAGTATTCTGTGATTTTATAGTGCTGTTTTCCTATTTGGAATATATAAAAAGTAAATGAAAATAATTATAGAAAGTACAGAGAGCATAATCAATTGCTTGTCAACTGTACAAAGAAGTGACAAAAGGGTTTTTCCTTTTGAAAAATGCTGATGTCTGGATACTAGCAATTACATGAACCGGAGATAGCAACCATTGTTACCATTTCGTTATAGAAATCCAACTCTTTTAAATTGTCAGTGTATTACTTGAAAATACAGTAATTGACAGTAACCTATTTGACTGCTGAAAAGTCATGAGTCTGCTAAGGGTTAAGAAATTAAGAGAAATCCTAAATACTTTTGTACAGTAATGGTGACTATCTCTGGTTTTGTTCTCAGGACTAGGGATTAAGGTTTTTTCAGTTGTTTTTGGGTTTTTTTTGGGGTTTTTTTAATGTTATGGTAAATATGCAAGTGTTTTAGTTTTTTGAGGAGTTATTTTGTGAAAACTGGAGTCCATATTATTCCATCTGACATCTGCACCCAAAAAAATGATGTTGCTCTTGTGATTTTCTGTCCGCTGCACACAGGGTGCAAATCCTCCTCCTCTCAAATTTAGTCAAGATATTCTGTGAGTTTGACAACTGCAAAGAGAATTGTTAAGAGTAAGAGTTGGGCACACACTAACTGTGGTGCAGTAGTGTCTTAGAAGGAAATAAGTGGTTTTACATCCAACGTTTTTTGGGGTTATTTATCCTAGTCTCTGCTAATGGAGTTGTGTTATCAGTGACTAAAACAGTACTGTTAATATTAATGATCCTCAAGACATAACAAAAAGATCTGTGTAACTGACATGGTAAATACTACCTCCAGAAGAATCACTGTGCTAAGATTGCTGTAACAAGCTCCTTATAAAATTTTTTTCCCTAGAATCCTTTTTCTTTTCTCTTGATGCCACATTAGAGAGGGAGCTAGAAAAGGTTTGCAGGTTCAATTCTGTCATTGCAAAGATCAAAGATTTCTAAACTTGAAAAATTTTATTTTGGCAACATGTCCTCTGAAACTGCTAATTCTCTACATGCTTGTCTAAGAAATACAGTTAGTTTTGGTGTCTAGTTACTGTGTTCAATTTAGTAAAGAAGAAATTTGAGGCATTCTGATCAATTCAATTACTCAGTTTAGTCTCTTCTCTAAAGTCAGAGTAAGTTCTGGGGAGCAATAGGACTTAGGCAAAAAAAAAGCATTTTACTAAAAGCACACTCGTTTAGATTATGGATGTTTTTAAATTTTATAAGTAATTTAATCAGAGAGGTTAGTAGAGCTTTTTGAATGAGGCATATAGCAGTGTGTACTGTTTTTTCTGTTTGCTGCTTTGTACCTTTAGTACTGATCTTTGATAGGCAACATAAGCAACTGGGTAGTGAAAACATTTGGCATTTTTTGGAACAGAGTTTTGGAAGTGACAGGATTAGGTTTTGTATTTTCTTTTACCATATTTGAAAATATGTATTTTTAAGGGGTAAGTCAACACAAGATAAAATTGCCCTTCCATCCACTCCCAAGTTACAAAGACCCCTTCACAGAGACACATGAAAGCAGAAGAAAAGGGTACCACCCTTCAATATGAGGAAATAAACCTGTATCAAACCAAAATGAACTATATTAACCTTATGGGAAATTGCTGAGAAAAAGTAGTTTGACTATTTAGAAAGAAAGTATATTTGATTTTAGAATGGATTGATCTTGGTTATGCAAAATGCATCCATGTGATGGAGAGCTGGTTGATGGTAATCAGGTTTTCAAAGATGAAGTGAAAAGAAGCTTGAATTAGGTTTTTACTACCTTCAAGACTGCAGTTATCTTCTCTCTAGAAGATGTCGATTTGGGATTGAAGAAATTCGTAACACTTTGAAGTGTGGTTGATGCAACTTGGTTATTATACTCTGTGGACATTACTGTTGTGTCTGGGCTAAATAATAGTCTGAAGTCATTAAAAACTGTTAATTGCAGTGAGGAATAGCAGGATTAGTCAAAATGGATCTTTTTCAATGCAATCTACTTTAGAACTATTGAATTACTGTAAATATTTTATTAACTCCTGCCATATTCCTTATGTGTGGATGAGGTCTTTAAATTATAATTGCAATTCTCCTAGCACTTTGTTCCTTTAAAAACAGAAATCTCTGTAAGGAATTCATCTAAACTGAGACCTTGCCAAATAGAGTTAATGATGAAAAGCACAATAAAAAACACCAAAGAATTCATGTAGTAATGGTATACCAAATACTATAATGTGTAGCATATAGTATATATGCTTATGTATAAGCTTATACTGCTGCACTCTTTAGTGTGATTTTAGAAAGAGTAACTCTCTACTGAGCTGATACTACATATTTTGCAATATCATCTCTTTCATTCCGTCAAAGGATGTGTCTTGACAACATGATACAAGTTAGAAAACAATTTTTAAGTGTGTATTCTTCCTTTGTGTGGGTACTTCTCCACTTATTTTCACCACCAGGAGAAGCTTATCTTTGGTTTTTGAAGTTCTAATCTGGAAATGTTTCTCATCAAACCCCATAAGAATCTAGGAGATGCTTGCTTCCAATGTACCAGAATTTTCAACATGGTAGCATTAAATATATGACAAATTGATTACTCCTTGTGATATACTGATGTGTGTAAAAAGTTAGAAATTCTGAGACCAATTCTGCATATTTAATGTGCTACAGAATAGAAATAATTAAAACATGACATGAATGAAGCAAGCATGGGAAACTTTGGGCAGGCATCTGTAGAAAAGGTCAGCAAATATACACATTCTTGTTCAGAGGATTTAGAAAACATTTTGCATTCTGTTGTGAAATTTTACTTTATTCTCTGAAGTTCCACCTGTTTTTATAGGATCATTTCTACATTATATTGTAAGAAAGAGAGAACAGAAATACCCATATTGCCCTGTAATTGCAGCAAGATGTGTTATGCATGCTGGTCAGGATGAGATTTGCATAATAATGTGTCTATTGGTAAATCTGATATTGCTGATATAATTTTAGAAAGCAGATAGAAGTATGCTTAAGTTTGTTGTCACTGTACCGGCACATCTGCTGTTTTCATTTCCATAGTTTTTTAAAAGTCATTTTGGTAATATTGCAGCTGAGGAAAATTAATAGTGTATTGTTTCCAGGCAATTTCACTAATGGAACAAAATATGATACATTGTATGGTACAGTAGCATGCAGAGAACAGTATGTATAGTTTTCAGATTTAACTTTACTTTTACTTACCGTGGTAAAAGACATTTATA
Source organism: Orthonyx spaldingii (assembly GCA_013397795.1). Classification (NCBI taxonomy): domain Eukaryota; kingdom Metazoa; phylum Chordata; class Aves; order Passeriformes; family Orthonychidae; genus Orthonyx; species Orthonyx spaldingii. The sequence continues at coordinate 121,035 of VZTJ01002467.1, read as the reverse complement.
GAAAGCATTTTTCTAAATTTTTGTTTTTAATCTGTTTTGTTTTCAGGCATTGCTATTTCTGATGAACTTGATAAGGTAAGATTGATAAAAGATGCCTAATGAACAGTACAAAGAGACAGATGATTGTGCTAAGGCACATGCCACTGTCCTGGTATACACGCTTCAGTTCTGTTGGGTACAGAGGAAGTTTTTGGGTATGGAAAGCAATATGGGTAAGTACAGTATATGTGCATACATTAAGAGCTTGACCCAGGATGGGCTGTCAAGTATGGAAAAAAAATCTCACTGAGTTTAAGAGATTCATAATGAGACCATGGAAATACTTTGGATCTGACACCATCTTTGCTTAATGTAGTCTGTTGGATTACTTTATGTACTTTTGGAAACATTTAGCCTTGAATATTTATATTCATGAAATTGAATTCTGCATTCCTAGATATGATTTGTGAGAATATTTAGAATTTATTTTTACTTCCCAGATTTGCTCAGGAAGGCATGAGGCATAAAGATCCATCTTTACCTCCTTGCTGAATGCAAAAATGATCTCTTCTGTTCTGGCCATTTTTGATACCTTACACAGTTAACATGAATTTTAGTTCTGGCTGTAATAAATCCTATGTTGAAAGAGTAATCAAGCTAATTTGTTTTGAGTACTAAGGGAAACAGAACCAATTTATCCTCCCTATTCTCAGCAGTGAACAGCAGTCTGCTTCTAGTGCCAAGAAACTTGCGTTATGTTCTTGGTGTCAGAAACCGTTGCTGTCAGGAAAATGTGATCAAAAGGTATATAAGACACTGGAATAATGCCTAATATAGAACACTTTTTTTTAAAAATAACTTTCATTTCTGCTGGTAAAATGAGGACACAAATCTTTCTGACACAAGTGCCTATAAAATATCTTCACTGCGTTCTCCAAGGCAGGCCAGTTAGATAAGACTGACCAATGTCACCATGCAGTCATGTGCATCTGTGGCTGCCATTTCCAAGCTACGGCCTAAGTCTTCCTATTGTTTTCATAACTGGGCTCAGAAGTGACGATAAACACAATTAGAAAGTCCTTCCATTCGAACCCTCACCTTTAAGAATACTTGAAAAACTCCATTTGTTTGGGTTTTTTTTGTTGAAAAAAATCCTATAAAATACTGTTTGAGGGAAGAAAAAGACAATTTAGGCTAGAGCCTGTTACCACATGTGAATTTAGGGTGACGTTAGGGTTTTTTTGTTACANTTAGGCTAGAGCCTGTTACCACATACTTCTTACATATGTATTTTAGCAAATAATTTTGGTTGGTTTGGTGTTTTTAAAATTATGGTATCTTACTGTGCAAAAATTTAGTTATTTGGTGTGAAAACTGAGATGGGGAACATAATTGGGGAATTTCCTCAGGATTCAGCTTGAGTGAAGTTAGGGTTTTTTTGTTGCTAAATACTTTATTTTCTATAATTTAAAATTGGAAGGTGGTAGAATTTTTTAAATAAAACTTGGAATTAGGTTATATACATTCAATAGCATGCATTACCTGACACCTTTACCATACTGCATCTGCTTTAATATCTGTTTCTGATGATATTAGTGCAGAAACACATAATCACTGGATGATTATATGCACGCGCTTTTATTGAGAGCACTCTCTGGGAATCAGGGGTTCAGACCCAAATCATGATCCCAACATGGATTCGGAATGGATACATTTTATGCTCTTTCTTTACATAACTGTTGTACAATCATATGTTAATCATTAACTTAATATTGTTCAATTGTATATATTGTTTTCACCCAGGCATGAGTTTAAGCCCCCTTGTTGTAATCAATTATATTTACTAAGCAATTGTCACATTATCTACCATACAGGTGGGTACACAGGTACAGGTTCACCTGATTTTAGCAAAGACAATGCCCACTCCCGTTCCCAAGGCCTATTTTAATTACCACGATTTTGGAAATATTATAACCCTATGCTATCAATGAGGACAGGTAGATTGAATGTTCTTGAAGTCAAAAGCGATTTGTAAGACAAATAAAACTCCAAACAATTAAGCTCTTTAGCTTGTGTCATTTGTGCAGTATTGCTCAACAGGCTTTCAGCATAGATTTAGAGAAGGAGAGTGATTTTTTTATCTCCATGGGCTTCATTTCTATTTCTTGCTTGACCCTTTAAGGATTTTTAATGAATGTAAAATCTAGTTTGTGTTAAGAATATAAGCATGGCCAGGACCATTCCATGGAATCCTGCCTCCTAGGAATGATCCCTTACACAACCTAATTCCTGAAATGTTCCTGTGACTTGTTTCTACATGTATTATTTGTCTTGGGCCAAAAGCAGGTGAAGACTACCTGATAAAAGTTGTTTTAATGTTAAAGAGAATTTGATTTTATTTCACCTGAATGTGTTCACAGGTGATGTTTATTTTTCAGGTATAAATGTAGTCAAGTTGTAATTCTTTTTCCAGAAATACATGCTGATACTAGAGCTTCCTTATCTAAACTGTGGCAGCACTGAATAATTTTTGAAACCACATTCATCTGTGGTTTGGATTAACAATTTAACTCATCAGGTGCATATCTTGGGTCTAGAACAGCATGGCCAAGCTTGACACTGGATTCTGTTAAAACATCAGCATTGCACAGATGAGAGACATGTAAAACTCTTCTGTAAGTTCTTCCTTGCTTTATTTTAACGATGACAGAGCCCATAATTATGCTGTTTTATCTGTGGTTTAGATTATGAACTTAAAGCAAACAGAATGCTTGTGTATGTTTCTTTATTTTGTTTTCTTTATTTTTGTTTCTGAAAATTATTTCTCTCTGGCTTCAGTAACCTCTAGTTGCCTTTGTCAGGGAAGTACTTAAATCAGTATTGTTGGTTGATGTAACTCCTCTTCCAAGTAATCCAGTTAATTACTTAGTTGCTTAGTTACTTGAGCGTTTGAATTTGGAAAACCAGTTTGCTCTGAATCACTTTTGTGAATGTTTCATTTAAATGGATTCTTGTCAAATGCCTGGTAGTATTAGTTTTTGTCAGTACTTAGAGCTTTTGTCCAAGACAGAGGTAGAGAAAATACAGGCAGACAAGGTCAATCTTTCAGTCAAAATAGAATCTTTCAGTTTGACAGTCTTCTAAGATTTCTGAGTTCACTGGTAACCTTGCAAAAAAGAAAAAGAAAAAAAAAATCCTAGAATTACTGCAATTAAAACAGGTTTGTTATATAGATTCCCCTCTTTTTCATTTACTTCAGAGCTTAGTGTTCTGTCTCTCCTGATGATTCAGTCGCCGTCTCCAGGCCATGGAAGCTATGTAAAGTCAGAAACTGGCACTGCAAGTACACTGTGAAAGGAAAGAAAACAGGAAGGGATGCCATGTCAGTCAGATATTTTAAAACTGAACTGCAGAGTTAATATAATACAAATTTTTGAACTGACTCACCCTCCTTGCCACTGAACAGAAACTATTGAAGGGGTTTAGGAAACTGCACACTTCCATGCTTAATGTGAAGAGTTTAATGTAAACAAAGAAGAGCTAGGATGTTAGTCTTTCTTTGATATTCACAGAGTTCTAGGCTGAAAAAAACTCTAGAGAAAAATGCTGAAGAGTGAGACCTGTCATAACATTGTGAAATTCATCTGGAATTCCCAAATCTTTCATGCACTTCAAACATTAATAATGGGAGAGACCTAAGTATGAGATATCCAGAGTTAGAGAAGGAGAAGATCTAAACATTAATAGTAGATTTTGACCCTCAATGTTAATATTAAAACATTTTTTTCTATGCTGTCCAGGGCATACTTCTTATATGTAGTATACTACAATGAAAACAGGTTACAATTAATAAAACAGAAGAAACAACTATTCTTAAGACATAAAAATAAACAAATTTCTTCTCACCCCAAAGTATTTCTCACTATGGAGATTCTCGCAAAACCCATATCAGAAAATAGGAATACTGAGCTTTTAAAGTGAAGCGTAAATAAATGGATATAAAAATATTGTGCTCTCGGGTAGAGGTTGCATCCAGCAACCACATCTCAGCTCAACTTGAAGAGGAGATTCAGCTGTCCTTCAGTCTTTCCTTTCTTTTTCTAGTCTCCACATAAAGGAAAGCTTGAATGTGTGTAATTGGTAGCCACTGATGTAGATAAGTGGATGACACCTGGACTGCACCATAAAATAGTCCTCCTACTTCTAGTGTAGATTTAAATACCTACCTGTACTGAAAATATTTCTGTGCACATTAATGTCATTGTCAATTTCTTTGATTATTTATGGGGGAATATAAATGGGAAATCAATTAAGATTCTAAGGTTTATATGAAAAAAATGCAACCAAAACTATAAAATCTTGTTTGAGAACAGAATACTTCATCTTAATTTATTGCAGCCTTTGAAACAGAGTGCCAAATAAACATACTGGTGTTCAGAATAGAGCTGTCTGTGATTCTCCGTTTAGTGTTTTCACTGAGGCTGCTTATATAGTTGAAAGGAGGACAATAAATTAGGTCACTGAAACTGTAGTATACTAAGATAACAGAATTCAAAAAAGGAAAGCAAGGTGATAAAGTGAGGCAAAGCATGACTATGTAATGTAAATTACATTTCTGTTAAGTAGAGTATGAAAGTGCTACTTAATCTCTAAAATGCCTGTGAAAGAAATTAGCATACCAAGGATAGTCACAGCATTCATGTTTTACTTACTCATATGTTGATTTTGCAGTGCATAGTGTCAGGGAAAACTAATGGTACTGAAAAAAGGGCAAATTTTTTAGGTGTTTTGCATTTCCACTTAAGGTAGTGAAACCATTTAGCAAGATTGACAGTGCAAGTTATTCTAACTAACTAGTTCCAGGAACAATTTTTATTACTTATTAGAAATTATCCTAGAGAGAAGGAGAAGGGATAAAATAGCTAGAATAACAGGAATAAACCTCAGAAAGGGCCAGATGGTTCATACTTAAACTAATGTAAGCAGTTTGTGTAATGAAGGCATTGTGGCAAGGTCAATCTTCTTTTTTCTAAACTCACAAACATATGATGGTAGTCACAACTGTGACAAGTTACACTTGTCAAGTGCCCAGAGGTGACTGTCATCTACAGTCTACAGTACCTGACTATGACACAGCTCCAAACAGATGCACAAAACATGTATTTGTAAGTACATTTAAAAAAAAGGGACACCATCGGTTAAGTATCTTAAAACATCTGAAGCCATGGATTCAATTTTCAGTGGTCCTTGCAGAAAACAAACATTGTGTAAAGGTGAATTAATCAAGTGATGGACAACTCTGGACAGAGGTCTAGAGAGTGGAGTGTGGTAAAGCACTCACAGGCACATTGCAGAAAGCAGCACTAAAGAACAAGGGTGAAGTTAGTCAGATCCAGGGCCTGGGTTACATTTGACTCTCAAAATGGAGGTTCTTGTGCTGAGCAAAATTGCAACATCTAGCCAGAGGAGGGTAAATATATTCATAGTGAAAGCAGTTTGCAGATTTTTTTTTCGTTTTGTTTTGTTTTTTGTTTGTTTCTTTCTTTCATTTCAGTAGAGGCCTCTACTTCAGATTGTTCTTTTACTGTATCTCTTTCAATTAGGAAGAGATTTCAGAAGTGGTTTGTTTTTAGGAAGGAGAGAAAAATATGGTTTCTAGTCTACGAAGTCAGGGTGCTCTACTTTTTCCAGATGCTTTTTGTTTGGAAAGCATTCTCTTATGGCAGGAATATTTACTGAGGCACTAAGTTAGGTAACAGCCAAGGACTTGCTTTCCTATAAATTTCACTTTGTTAAACGATAGGAATATATCTCTCCTAATTAGGCACACTGTATTTGAAATGTCTTTACTAGCCTACAAAGAGTTTAATTACAGAAAAATAATTATTCCTATCCCATAATTTCATTTTTTTTCTGGTATACAGGTGTGTTTTTTAGTTTGACTATGCTGTGGTACATTACACTTTACCTACAATCATTCTAGTAAAATTGAAAACAGAGATAGTCACTACTTCAGAATGCTTTTTTATACAATTTTGAAGACAATTTGTTTCTTTAATCTAAATTCCTAATATGATGGTGCAAGTTATTGCTATTGTTTTGAATATGTCAGTTAAATTTTGCTTGCTTCTTGTAATCCTGCCCAGCTTATTGTCCTCCTGTAAGTGGTTAAAAATAGTTTCAAAAATACATTTTATTCAAATGTTAATACTATTTTCAGAATAGAGAGATACATTATGTAAAGCCCAGCAGGGTTATTTTTAAAATGCAAAATACAGATGTATTTATTAGTTTTGCATTAATTCATAATGCAAATAAGAGTAATGCTATTAATCTGCAACAGTCTTTTGATTGTTTTTTTTTAATACAAATGGCCTTGTATTGCTTTGCAGAACAGATACACCGAAGGTTTTAAGAGTTGTGGATTTATTAAATAAAAAAGTGATTCTTCTACAGCTGCAGTTTAAAACAAAATTAAATAAGAGCAATTTGAGGCATCAGGGTACACAAATATCTCTTGGAATTTTGTTAATGGGAAACTTTTCATTAGTCCATCATTGTTTCTGGGTATTTTGTAGCCCCCTGAAATGATAACGTAATGTACTGGTTTTGTACTTTTTTAATTAATTTTTTTTTCTTTTCTTTATTTATATCTATGGTTGAAAACAAACAATGCATTGTTTCTTCTTTAAAATTTTTATTTCTCTTCAGGACACATCAGGTTTTAACACACCTCTTCTCAGACCTCGTGTGATTGGAGAATGGATTGGCCGGGAAGAGAATGATGCAGACCCTCTGGCTGCTGAGATGCTGCAGCCACCAATACCAAGAAATAAAAATGAACAGTGGGACAGCGAGGATAGCAGCAGTCCTGGAGGAAGGTGGGATTTTGATCCAGCCTGGAAAATTTGTATTTTGTGAAACAGAGCTGTCTTTGTTACAAAAATTCTATTTCTGAGGGCAGAGTGCAGGGCTTTTTAATTCCCTTGCCATAGAGTGGGCACATGCAGAATAAATAGAAGTCATTAATATGTGACTGTTTTCTTCTCATGCTTTTATATGTGATGAACTTAATACTCATTTGCAATCCTATGGATTTATTCCCGTGTGTAAAACTGAGTGTACGTTGACATGGTTGTGGTCCATTGTGTATTAATGTTGTGATATATAGCTCCATTCAGATACTTCATACCCTTCCATCTTTCCAGAGCTGGTAGTAGCTATTTGTTAATCTTCTTGACACTTTAGTGATAAATCTGATTTTCTCATTTAAAGGAAAGATAAACAAGGGAAACAGTATCTATGTTATTTTTAACAGGGCTTCCTAAATTCATTTTCATTTCACATCTTAGCTTTTTGGTGTTAATAACAAGTCTTTCTCAAAGAGAAAATTTTGTTCTCTGCAGTAAATAACATCTGAAGATTTATTGTGCTTGACTGAAAGTGTTTGTTCATGTGCTTCAGCTACATGGAAGAAATTATAACACAAGGAGACAATTTTCCATGATTTAAAGACATGTTTATCACAGAAGGTTAAATACTCACAGCCCTGCTTTTAAAAGGGATTCATGTCTTTCTTTTTAAGTGTAAATCTTCTACACTGTCTCTCTTAATTGGCTGAAACAGCTACGTTTCTCCCTTAGCCCTGTAGTATTTCTCCTTGGTTATAACTGGTCCTTTGACTGCAGCAGACACCTTTTTCTTCCTTTTTTTAGAAGGCAGAAACTCTCTGCTTTCCTTTTGAAAAGGTCTAAGGTATTCCTTCAGTTCACGTTCTTCCATGTGTCTTCTACATTGCAATTCACCTGCATGTCACACCGAAACTAACGTGTCACTAGCTATGCTCTTACAGCCTGCATTCATTAACTTTCCTCACATCTTGGGAATATTTGTTATCCATGAGTACTTCATTTAATTAGATTATCGTGGGGATAGCTGCGAGTACTACTATTTCAAAGAAGTAGCAGCGTGTAGTAATGATCCCTCAGCCAGACCTTGGGTGGGAACCAACACAGCTCAGACTCTGGGTCTCTCTGGTGCAGTTCCTGGGAAAATATTGGAGTCAACAACTGGCACTGCAGCTTGATTGTGCAGGCCTGGATTTCTTTTTCCTTATTCAGCAGTCCAGTAATGGCACTGAATAAAGAATGTTCCATGTTTCAGAGCAAATTGAGGATATTGTATTCCTTCTGTCAATAGAAAGGAGCAGAAATAAGCATCTCTGTCTAATTTCCAGAAGGGAGCAAAGAGATCTAGTTCTGAGCAACAGAGATGATTCAAAGCAGCACATTTTTCTCTTTGTAGAGGGTGGTACAAGCTGTGAGAAACCTCACAGCTAATGCTATAATTAAAAAATGTGATTAATGGCTTTGAAAATAGTATTTGAGGAATCTTGTTGAGTATCATGACAAAATCAGGTTGCCTGGTGTGTGAATAAGGAGAATATAGGGAACTGTATGCCAGGAAAGGCTCATGGGATACTGAAATCTCTGTTTTTGGTGCAGTAAGTGCTGAAGGCCTATTGAAAAATATGTATCGTTAAGTGGGAGTACCGATTTTCAGTGGAAATGAGTAACTACTAAATTACATGCAGCATATGGATTTACATTTGGATGACTGATTTTATGTCTGGGATAATTCTTTGCTTCATTGGCATTTCATCAGATTTTGTAAGGCATTTATGAAAATCATGTTTGCAGTCTTGCAATGGAATCATAAAGTTGCAGAACTTCAACATAATGGTGATACTAAAATTGGTGGCAACTATATACGGAAGTTTAAAAGACCCATGTTGATCAAGGTTAATCTGAATATTTAATAACAGTTCACTAATAACTGGCAGTTGCTTCAGTGTTACTGTGAATTAAAGTGCTATTAGCAGAATTTGGAATTGACCACACACCAAATGCACGTGACAAGTACTAGGTAATAATAACTTAGTTTTAATGCAGCAAATACCTAATATATCTAAAAATAGTGGAAATAGTATAAGTTTTGTTCCCAAATGTGTGAAGTTATCAGCTGTAAAGACCTTTTAGCTATGTCATCTGTATTTCATTAATCTAATTCATAGTTAATGTAGCCTTATATAATAAGTTCTATTTTTACCTGGCAAATGAAAAAGGGGGCAATTTGAAAAATTCACATTCAATATTTCCCATTTCATCTTGTTAAATTTTATTTAGCAACATTTTTAATAAAATGTGATAGATTATTGATCACAATTTATCAGGGTTTATAAGACAGCAAACTGTTAGAACTAATCTTAATACTCAGTTAAAGTATAAGAACAGGGAAGTCAAAATTGTAATTGTTGCATTATTTCCAGGTAGTATGTTTTGTTTTACCTGTCACTAAACATAAGGATATTCTATATATATGAAACATTATATAAATATCCAGATGTCACTAAACATAAGGATATTCTATATATATGAAACATTATATAAATATCCAGAGGATTAGGCATTGACAAACCACTGGTAATTGCCATCGGTGTCATGTGGCAGAACCACCATTTCCTCCTGAAAAACATGCATTCCTGTGATGATGAGCAATGGAAGCAGACATCTCATATATTTGAAAGCCCAGCCCTTTGACTCAAAAAAAGGAAAAGAAAAGAGCAACTGAAAGGACATGTGTGACTACTGCTTTGACTGGGAAAGACAGTGTAGCCAGTCTGAGGTAGCTGTATTAGTGATGTCTTGTCAAATGCATGAAGGGTCACCTTTTTGCGTGTAATGTTCTGGATTGCTACAGAGGAAAGATTGGGTTTGTCACTGATTTTGCACTGTGCTCTGTTGCTGCTGTAAGGAAGAAAGGCAAGGTATTAATAAGTGATAAGAGACCATAGAAAAGTGCTGATGGCAATCCTGCTGGTACTGAGCTCATCTTTCAGAAATTTGAACACCGTGAAAATAGGATTAAACTCATTTCCAAGTCACTGTTAGTAGTTTTCTACATGAAAAATTTCTTGGTGAAATTCTGAGAAGATGCAAGGCTCTTGGGAATTGTCCTCCAGGGATAATGTATGTACACAATGGGGAATTTGAGTGGTTTTTATTGATACTCTTGTCTCTTAGAGCGTGAAAAGAACTAGAGCTTGCAGAGGCCCCATCCATAACCTGATGCCCTAAACTCAAAGCCCGTTCTTCATCTCCAAGGTGCACTTTGTCTCATTAGTGTTTATTTTTTCTTGGGAAATAAACAAGTGTTGATTATACTAAAAATCATATATTTGCAACAATTCTGCCTTCCAGAATTACAGATTGTAAATACAGTCTGAGGTGTTGCTGGTACACTCATGAGGTGCCGCTCATGTGGGGCACCAAACTTCTGTCCATTTTATTGTTGACATTGTAAGGAATCAGGGATGGCAAACTGTATCAAGTCCTGTTTTAGACCCTTCTAACTTCAGTGCATTTCCAGTTCTCTGTTATTTAGGTCAGAGGCACAACTCAGAAAATAAGCAAAATTGTTATAAAGTCCTTAATCCTGTGGGGTAATGGTATCTAAACCACTCAAGGAGCAGTTCTTTGTTGTCAGCTTTTTTGCTATGCATCAATGCCTTAGCAATACTGATTAGTAATTGACATCCTATTGTTCTATATATGTAGCTTATTTTGACTTTTGATTAGTGCACATAAAGTCAATGGGAAATTTCCCAAATTCAATCAAAACTTTAAGTAGAAACTGAAAACACAAAATGTCTTAGAACATCCAATGATCAGGGAATGAGTGACATATTTTGAAGAGAGCACCAGTAAGAGAAAGTTGTGCTTTCCTCCCTCACAGCTTAAAAATGGAGCCAAAGACCAAAGGATTAAAACATCAACAGCAGCAACATAAGAAACTGCTGGCTGCCATGCTTTCTCAGGACTCCTTTGATTCTGCTCAAAGCACAGCTCCATCTGTAACCGAAGAAGACATTGACAATGAAGATGATGCAATGGAACTACTGGGTAACTGCAAAAAATTATGTGTATTTTCTGAGGTTTTTTATTATGAAAAATCAAACAGAGGTTAGTCAGAAACTGCTCCCTATTTTTGAAGCTAAAGCGTTCAGCAGCTGTGTGAAGGTTCATAGGGTTTAATGTGAAACTTTCAGGAGAAATGTAGGGAAGACCATAAATGTGTGTGAATAAACTCCCAGCTGCATCAAAATCCCATGAAATCAAATGCTTCAGGTGTTTAAAGTAATTAATTTGGTTTCCTACATAAATCCCTTCCAGGTTCTACTTGCAGAATATATTTCTGTACAAGGAACAAAATCAGCTTCACTGTCTTTCATCTGGTTTTTCTTTGTCTTAGCTCTATCACAGTTTTAACTTCAGTAGATTTTTTTTTTTACTTACTAGCTAAAAAAAGCTTCTGTAATGTGAATTTGTAACCTCTTCAGAGGATTTGATTGTAATTTTCCACTAGACTGTATTGTAGCTTAAATCTTAAATTGCACTCGAGAAGGCTTGATGCTCACTACTGCCTTCCTTTCCTAGAATTATTAATTGTATTTAATTAATAATAGTTATAATTGTACTTAATAATCTCTTTTCTGCTATTTTTCAAAGTTTCAGTGTATGATACTTAAAAGGTAGTCATGGATTTCAATATTTTTCACAGTTTCTGCTCTATGGAAATTTATGTGGGATCAAAGCATGGAAAATTCACAATCTCAGAATAACTCAGCATTCTTGAGTTTATGAATTCTGACACAATATTTTTTTTTTCAGGTTAGACCTTAATCTAAAAATCAGGAAAACACATGGTGCTCTTTTTGCTTTCTGTATTTCTGTTGCATCCTTACTGTAGTTGTCAAAGAAACACAGAGTAGTTGAGGTTGGAGGGGACTGCTGGAGCTATCTAGCCCAACCTTTTGCTCAAAAAATTCAGCCATAGCAGGTTGTGCTGAGTGGATTTTGACTCTCTCCAAAGATGGAGGTTCTACAACATCTCTGAGCAAGCCTGTTCTAATGCTTGGCTGTGCTCATGGTTAAAAAAAAAAATAAAATTATTCTGCTTAATTAATTGTGAATTAATAAATAATTTCTTTTTCTTTTTCAGTAGTTTTAGGTTTGGTACATGCATTTGTTTTACACGAAAGAAGAGAATGACCTGGATCGCTCATTTTTTGTCACATACAGGATAGAATCTTTTGTTAATTTCTGTGGAGATAGTGAGAAAAATGTATCCAACAGATGTATAGGTCTTACAGACACTTGAATCCCTGAAGGTATCTGGAACCAAGAAGGCAGTATAAAGGAATTTCCTAGTGTCTTGACATTAGGGTAGATATGTTCTATGTACAAACTAGTGTTTTGGGGTTTTTTTAATTAAGTACTTGATTGTAAGGATTCATTCTAGTTTTGTGCCATGCAAAATGTGGAATGTTTTTCTATTGTGTAGTTCATCAAAACTGCCTAAGTTTATACAAAATCAGCTTAAAACTAAGAAAGTTCACAAACAGGACCTCCAGTTTGGGTAGGGTGTTATATAAATGATTGTGAGATTCTGAGGCAAAATCCTGACATATTTGAGGAGTAGCCATGTGTATAGTTATTATAATATCGCCATATTATAGTAACTACCACTGAGAGAAAGTTCAATATGCACATCTTGATGTTGAAAATGCTGTGCTTCTGAAAAACTGTCTGTTTATTTTAATTCTCATTTTACAATTTACTGACAGTAAGTATGTACTGTTATATTTGATATAATGGTTAGGCTCTATTCTGCAGAACTGCTCAAAATTTGAGGATATGACTGTACTACATGGGAAGGGTGTTTTAGTTTTCCTTTGGAGGTAACATAAAGAACTTCAGTTTCTATCAGCAAATATAGGTATTTCTCATTGCTAAATTTTCCAGGTCAGTAACTGCTTGATACCGTGATTGATTTTTTTTTTTTTTTATTATGTACCACATTAATCCATTAACTGCTTTGATGCTTTTTACACAACTTATATGCAGTATAAGTATTTCCAAATCATGGCTGTCTGCCATCACTGGATTGCAGGGCATGGTTGCATATAGCTCTTTGATTTGTTCTCTTCAGAGTTCAGTATTCTTTGTTTATTCAGCCCTTTCTTAAAAAATTAGAAAACTTCATGCTCCTAAGTCAGGATTCTGGGAAAACAAATTCTACTATTTATAGCAGATGAATTAAAGCATACACTACTTAAAATGCACAACACAAACTTACATCTTTATGTGCATTCAAGAGAGTCTTTTTCAGAGTTTGGTTGATTTATTTAGATATCAAAAGCATGAAGCTGACTTTTCACATATTTTCTTTAAAAAAACCCCATCTTCTAGGTGGGTCAATGAAGGTTTTAGCTAGAATTCTTTTGTATTCTGAATAAAAGAAACAATAGCATTGTTCTCCATTTCAAAATAAATGTATGTGCAAAAAAGAAAAAGAATGCTACAGGGCTATATTCTGATTTCATTATCACTCTTCATGTGTAAGACAAGATGCATAGGAGGGCCATTGCCAGGCTGGTGGCTTTCTAAGTGTGTTCAGTTAAGCAGGTGGCTGAAATAGATTAGTGACAGATAACATCATAGTGGAAAGGATGTTCCTGAGTTTAAAAAGCTGAGAACTGTAATTGTAAATTCACATATGTTTGTAAATGTTAAAGGATCATGCAATTGAGGTCTGGGACTGAAAATTATTTCAAGGGGCTCATTTTTTACAAGTCATAATGCCAAGTATTGTGTTTTGTAAATCTAACCAGGAGCTGAAGTAGTTCTGAGAAACTCTGCAGCCCTTTTGGAATTCTATGACATTTGGACTTAAGCTGTCTTTCTCATTTGGTGAAGTCCACTGAGACTTTGAAATTATGTTATTCCCTCAGTATCTCACTGATGTATATTGGAGAGGGCTGAACTGTTATTTTTCCTGAAATTGCTGTGATTATTGGTTATACAGTCACCAAAGCAGGACTCGTTTGGTTTTAAAAAATCAATTATTTAATTAAGAATATAATTGTTTAAGTGTATAGCTGTGCATACACATGTTTAAAAGTATAAGATTTTTGTAGCATACTTGGACTTAGATATACATTCTTAGAGTTTTGACAAGTATGGAAGATGAGAAAGACATTCTGTATTGTTTACACAATTATACTATAGAGAACAAGTCCTGTGAGGAGCAGGTGAGGGAAGTAGGGTTGTTTAGCCTGGAGAAAAGGAGGCTCAGAGGAAACCTTATTGCACTCTCCAACTTCCTGAAAGGAGGCCAGGTAGAGTTTTCTGTGTTCTTCCATGTAACAAGTGATAGGACAAGGCCACAAGTCATGCCAGAGGAGATTTAGGTTAGATATTAGGAAAAATTTCTGCATGGAAAGGTTTGTCAAGCATTGGAAGAGGCTGCCCAAGGAAGTGGCTGAGTCACCAACCCTGGAGGTATTTAAAAGATGTGTAGATGTGGCACTTAAGGACATGGTTTAGTGGTGGACTTGGCAGTGCTAGGGCAATGGTTGAACTTGATGATCTTAATGGCCTTTTCCAACCTAAATGATTCTATGATTCCATAATATCTAATCTTAATGCTCAAGCAGCAATTTCTTGGTTTTGCCCAATCTTTATGTGTGCTCAAGGTACTAAAAATGTTACCATATCTTAACAGAGGCTCTGCAATAGCAACTCTGTGGCACCACTGCAAAGAGTACCCAGGAAGTTCACTCACACAACTGTGATTGAAGTGAAAGGTGGTGATAACTGAAGCCAATTTCCTGCAATTGATGCATATGCCAGTCTGTATGTTTCTGAAAAACCTCTCTGATTTCAATGCAAATAATCTTGTATCTGAGCTAAACTTAAGTGTTTGGAGCATCAGGAGTTGTAAAACCATCTCTTCTTTTCTTTGGAACTGGTTCCACAAAAATAATGCTTTTTTTCCATAATGTATAAATATTAAGTAAAGGTTCAGTGATTGTTTTTGTCACGTTTATTATGTGTAATTCCTTCTATACAGTAACAAACCAGAATCTTTAAAGATAGACATGCACTTCAAGTAGTAATAAACTTTTCAATTGCTTTAAGAGATACCTGATGTGTTCTGTTTGCTTTAATAACTCTTCTTCTAAACTTTAGAATTTCTTTTTTCTTTAAGAACTTTCAAATGTTAATTATTTAATAATTATAACATCCTTGAAAGGTTGTCTGGTGATATATTTATCTCCTCTTTATAACAAGAGGAGATAAGTAGAATATAGTGGCGATTGCATTTGCCTGAAGGATGAGACTGTAGCTCAGTGTCTGGTATTCTACCCCTTAAATATCTATACTGCTTTTCTAATGAGTCTCTGAGTCTTTAATGAATGGGTGTGCAATCTGCAATGCTTTCAGTACATTTCCCCTGTGATTTCTGTGGTTCCTAAAGGTCTTTGACAACATGCAGGAAACTGATTCTAGGCATGATAAATTATACTAATACCAGCAACAGATTGTACCTTTTTGTTGGCTTTCCTAGATGAACAAAACCTTCTCCATTATGTGACTAGAATACATAATTTTTCCGAAGAGGCCACAAAGCCCTGGGAAAGATGATGTGAGTTGTACTACATCTTCAGAACAGTTTTCTGGCCTGTAGCCTGTTTTGTTGTGATTTAAGTAGAATGACTGTGTGGGAGAAAGTTGTGTGAATTGCTCCTCATGTTCCCTTTCGGTGAGTCTTCTGGTTTTGAAAGCTATTTGGAAATTGGCAAAATTGCCAGTGGGCATCTGCCCTGTAGTGCATGCACAGAAAATGACACCCCTGGGAGACAGGAGGCCTCCTCTGCATGCAGAGACTGGCTGTGCTATGCATTGCAAAGTTTTCAGTGGCAGGTGTAGTGCACTGGTGCCAGTGCGTGTAACAGATGTCCACTAGAAGAGCACTCAGACTCCATCAGGTGTGGCTTTAAATATCTTTTTGAGGTAAAAATTCAGCAAATACCATATTAAGTTTTTCTTTTTTTCTGCAAATATATAAAGTAACTGAGCAAGAGAGATGTGCAGGTCTGTTTAATGTCTTTCATGGAGTTCATTGATTTCAGTTAATCTTGTGGCCCTTTGCTAAGAGACAGAAACATCTGTGAGAATATTTTAGTTGATCTGAGAATAAGCAAAGCTCTAACTTGTTATTCAAAGAAGAGGGATTTGGTGTTTAAAGTCCTAATAGAATCCTGCTCTTACATTTTACTATGCTTAATTCTAGAGGTATTTGATGTTTAAATAGAATTTTTAGACTGACAATGAATTTCAGTAAGCTAAGTTCTATTGTTTGGTTGAGTACGTTTGTAATGTTACAATAAATTATTAAATGAATTAGTCATTGCAACACTTGTTGCAACTGCTGGTTAGATAAGCATAAAATGGGTTGAAAGTGAGGTTGATTGTGCTTCATATTGCTAAAGGGAAAGTGGAGAGAGAAAACCAATTATAGCTAGAGATACTAGCTTCTCTTGAGTTGAAAAATGTTACATGAGCTAATAAAAAGTTTCAAAAGAGTGAATAATTATCAAGGAATAGATGTGTACTGAATATAATGATGTGCAGAAGCCTAAAATGTCATTTATACTTTGTAAAAAGAACCTGAGTTTATTTTAAACCTTTACCTAAACAAGAGTGGAGAAAGTGTAAGTCCACTACTAAACCATGTGCTTAATCACCACATCTACACATCTCAGCCACTTCCTTGGGCATCCTGTTCCAGTGCTTGACAAACCTTTCATAAAGAAATTTTTCCTAATATCCAATCTAAACCTCATGTGGCATGACTTGAATCCTTGTCCTGTCACCTGCTACATGGGAGAAGAACCTGACCCCCACCTGGCTACAGCCTCCTTTCAGAGAGTTGTAGAAGTGGTAAGGTCACCCCTGAGCCTCCTTTTTTCCAGGCTAAACAATCCCAACTCCCTCAGCTGCTCCCCACTAGACTTGTGCTCGAGACCTTTCACCAGTTGCCCTTTTCTGGACATGCTCCAGCACCTCAATATCTTTCTTTTAGCGAGGGGGTCCTAAACTGGACACAGGATTTGAGGTGCGGCTTCACCAGTGCTGAGCACAGGGGGACAATCACTGCCGTGGTCCTGCTGGCCACGCAATTCTTGATCCAAGCCAGGCTGTTTCATGTTCAGTTATCTATCAATCAGCACCCCCAGGCCGTTTTTCACTGGGCAACTTTCCAGCCACTCTGCCCCAGCTTGTAGCACTGTGTGGGGTTGTTGTGACCCAAGGGCAGCACCTGGCACTTGGCCTTGTTGAACCTCATACCATTGGCCTTGGCCAATCGATCCAGCCTGTCCAGATCCCTCTACAGATTTTTCTTTTGACAGATCAACACTTCTGCCCAATTTGGTGTCATCTGCAAGGTGACTGAGGGTGCCCTTGATCCCCTCATCCAGATGATTGATAAAGATATTAAACAGTGCTGGCCCTAATACTGAGCCCTGGGGAACACCACTGGTGACCAGCCAGCAGCTGGATGTAACTCCATTCCTCACCTTTCTCTGGCCTGGTCATCCAGCTGGTTTTTCATTCAGTGAGCAAGTGCACTTATCCAAGCTGTGAGCAGCCATTTTCTCCAGGAGAATACTGGAGAGGTGGTGTCAATTACTGAAGTCTAGGGGGACAACATCCACAGCCTTTCTCTTGTTCAGTAAGTAGGTCACCTTATTGTACAAGGGCATCATGTTGGTCAAGCAGACACTGCCTTTCATAAACCCGTACTGGCTGAGCCTGATCCCCATGGACATGAGGTTTTGCTTCATGTGCTGTATGATGGCACTCAAGATGATCTGCTCCGTGACCTTCCCCGGCACCGAGGTCAGGCTGACAGATCTGTAGTTCACCAGATCTTTGTGGCTGTTCTTGTAGATGAGTGTCACATTTGCTAACCTCTCACATTTGCATATCAATAAAGTATGTTTATGTACCTGCCCTGATCGTGTATCATCCCTAGGAATGGGATATTCCTGGGATGCTGGATAAACAGATGTCCAAACTACTTTGTACTTCTTTAGGACACTCAGGTTAATTTAGACATACTGGGGAACTCATTCTGTGGCAATATATCTGAGGAAATCCAGCAATGGATGTAATTACTTTTGTACCTTGATCTGTTTTAGTGAGGGTGCTGACTATCCAGTATTAGTAATCTGCAATTGCATCCTCATGTACTCTGCATATAGTTTTTAGCTTACCCTGAAACTCAAAATATGAATGTTGGAGATACCTGGCCCACTTGATTGACTAGTCTGTGTGCTAAACTACTGCCAGTTCCTGAGGAATCACGTTCTCTTTTTAGAGCATGCAGGGAAAGAAAGTAGGAAAAAAGTCGGTTACAATGTCAAACTTGTCATTTAGTAAGAAATGACAGGATATCTTCACTTGGAGATTCAGACAAGGGCAGGGGAACACTGTGAGCTCTGGTGAGGGTTCTTTACTATTCAGCTAAACACATTTGAAATCACTGTCTTTGTGGTGGGAGAACAGGATTGATCTAGAGCTATCCAGATAATTCAGGGAGGTGACAGCAGAGTGGGGTTAACCATGATTTTGGGTATCACAACCCCATTCAGCTAGTGCTTGAACTGCTTCAGTGAATTCCTTGGCTTTGGGGCTCTTTTCAGCTGTTGAGGGGAGATTGTTTATCCAAGTAATAGATAGGGAGAGGGCTCATTCAAAGAGACGTTTGTGAATTTAATTCGTATTGTGAGGCAAGGATGCAAAGGCAAGAAATTATATCCAAATACAGCAAATCTTAAAGGTATTTTTCTTGTTAATATGTCTTGTTAATGTCATGTTTTTCTGAATTGCTAGTGTATCCGTATCTATGAATAAATTGTCCTTTATTTTATATACAGATAATTTGCTCACAATAAGATAATTACTGCCAGCAAGAACATTCAGTGACATATAAATTTAACAGGCTTTTGATGGTTGGCCACAAAGATCTATTTATATACATAAAATCACACGTATAAATTCTAAAAAAACCCCAAATAAAACGTATTTTTTGCAAGAGTATTTCTTAGGTTTTGCACCCTGAATCATAGTGCTGTTTATAATATTGGACAGAATTTGGTATATATAACAACACAAAGTACTAATTGAAGCAAAATGAACCAAGCCAAAATTATAAATGAAATACTTTAAACTGTGCTATTCTGTCTGTCTTTCTAAATTAGAATTTATTGAGAGGAAGGTGTTGGAAATCCATGTAGAAGAACTGATTCCATTGCTATGTGCTGCAGAACACCACAGCACGTTTTTCAAAAATTCATATTAGGTTTTTCTGATGCATTATTTACTTGGTGAAGCCTTTCCAGTTGTTGAAACTGTAATTTAATGTAATTTACAGAAAATAGGGGTTTGTTTACATCTCATAATGCATATAGATGTTTTACATTCTGGTACAGTTAGTAGAAAGTGTATGAAATTTCTGAAAAAAAGTAATTTTTGAATCTGGTGCACCCAAAACTAAGACAGTTCTATGGTAATATTATGAATTTCTTTTCTCTTATGTAAGTATTATGATTCAAAATTTGTTATGAATTGTTTCCTAGTATTTTATACTGTATTTTCTTCCTCTTTCTGTTTTATTTGGTTTTGGTAGTTGTGTTTGGCACTGCAAATGTGTTTGAGACATAGGTTATTTGTGGTTTATTCCTAACTAGTATATTAAATTATATTTTAATTACTGCTTTTCTGCCGATGTTCATTTATATGAGTGGCTTCTATTAAGAGTTAGATTTGAAACTATTTAGCCTGTTTCCAGAATTGATAATGCATGCCATGCAAAATGATCACCATAAAGCATTCATAATCAAAATATTTAATTTTTGCTACTTCCTAATATTAGAAGCTTAATTTCACATGATTTAGTGGAATTGTATTGGCATTTGTCAGGACATGAGCTTGCATGCTTCTCATGTGGAATACAATGACTCTTAGTGGAAAGTTTTGGGAGAAACTAAAAACTTATGTATTAAACTGAGGGCTCATGCTGCTCCTTTCTCTGCCATTAAAGAAAAGCAGAAATAGAAAGGAGAAGGTGTATTCATATTACATATCAATGTAGATAGATATCACTTATATGAGAACTTCAGCTACCACACATGAATAGATTCTGGAAGGGAACAAAGAGTATTTTGAGAAATAATATCCTCAAGTTGTTATAGAAATTGAGAGTCAAGAGAACTCTGTCCTAGTCTCAAAGAAAGAGGCAGCGTTTAGGTGACAAGCCCTGAAAAGGCTCAGTCTGCTTGAACTTCTTACTTAAAAGTGAAAGCTAAATTATGAAAGCTAAACATGTAGTTCAAATGGATATCTGTACTCAAAACTCTGCAAGACCCAAGCAGCTCAGAAGACTCAGCGGCAGTAGAAAGATTCACTTTCTCATACTTTGCTTTAACAGTTTTCTACATCTTTCTGTGTCTTGGTAGGTCAGTTAAATTTGTTTCAGTTTCAGGTGGAGTATGTAATGGAGCTGATCCCTAGTCTGGTAGTGCTAGAATGAGGCTGTGGGTAGGATTTTATGCATGCCATTGTAGTAATGAGAAATCAGGTATCTAATACATTGCTGTCATCTCACTCTCCTTCTCTCAAACAAATGTCTTTTGATGTGGAATGTAGTATTTGGTTGCTGTGTACTTGGTACATTTTAGAGACTTCATGCAGAGCAGTTTTAGGTATTAAACAGTAGACCTTGAAATAGTAAATATTTCTTTTGTTGTTTGAAGTTAGGTAAAGTGTTTTCTATATTTACTGTCTAGGTGATACTCTTAACATAGCTCATTGCCCCTAAATCACTCATGAGTTCATTCTTGTATTAATTATTCCTGTTCTGTCAATAGTATGGGAAAATCACACAGATCTAAATTCAAGTTTTTTCCCTGACAGCTGATTCCTTGTATCCTTTCATTAAACAAATACACCAAATATTTTTTGGCTTTTCTCTGGGCAGGAAAGGTATTGCTTCTTGCTGATTCCAACAGACCATGTATTTGTATTTCAAGATGATTTCCTGCCTCATCTACCCCAAATACTTCTAGCTGAAGGCAAGGTGATGTAAAAATTGTGTGCTACTCCATTTTCCATGGTTACAAGGCAGTGCTTCATGTTGTTCAAATTAACTTGCTTCTGCAGGATAGTTGTTTGCCATGTAGCAGGATAACATAGCAGCTGATGTTACATCTTCCAGGAGGTAAAGGCAGCAAATCATATGATAAAGTAACACAATCACCATCAAAACCTGTACCAAAAATCAGTGCCCAATAAATATTAGTGGATTATCAGGTAGAAAAAACCAAACTCAAACAGTATCTATACAACCAGTTACTAAGAGCCTTTTAATTTTGGCTTGTAAGGTTGGCATGTGCCAAGACTTGACATCCAGTTTAGCAATTGGTATAATTCACAGTTGTCATTATGGTTTATTGATGCAGAATTAATAGAAGAACTCTTCAAAAGATATTAATAAACTCTGACAAGCTTCTGAATGGCAGAAGATAAGTAGGGAATGCTGAATGTGAGTTTGTTACTTTAGAATCAGACTAAATGTCTATGTTACGTTGGACACTACCAATGTTAATAACTCCAGAAGACTGATACCTCATGTATGTGTAATATTGTCTACTAAGAGTGAAATAGTAAGAGAAAGTGATTTAGAGAAGAAGTGATAGTACAGTTAGGAGAACGAATAGAAAAATAGAGCCTTATCTTGCTTTTTCCTTGAGGCTATTTTAAAAAATGTGAAAAAAATAGCTAAATCTCATGAACAGAAATGTGGGTCAAATGGGAAGTTCAGGTTTCCTGAAGCTTCAAATCCCACAGTAGATCTATTTACTTTGATGTGCTGGGATATAGCAGTTTTGAGATAAGCAGATAGTAAAGAAGTAGAGGTGCTGCCTTTTTCATGAGGAGATTCACTCTATTCTTACAGTTTGTGTTTTCTTACAATACTTTCAGGGAAAAAAAAAAAACAATCAAAAATCAAACGCATGGAGTAGTATATAGGATACAAATTGTGATAGTAAAAAGATTGTGTAAGTTATGCTGCAGCAAGTCTAGCAGCTTGGAGCAGGGAACATCCCTTTCAAGACTGTCCAGTGTTTATAAAGGAGTGCTACCTCTGGGTTGAAGCTGAAGGAACTCAGCCTCCCAGTGCCCAAGTGGAGGCTCCTGAAAGGAGCCACAGTCTTTATTGGGGTGCACAGCAGGAGTGTGAGTGACACTGGGCAGAAATTGATACAGGCAAAATTCTGATTAAATATAAAGGGGAAACAATCAGTATATGGGTATTTAACTGCTGAAACAGGCTGACCAGGAAGGTTGTGGAGTCGCTGACATTGGATGTTTTCAAGCCTCAATTGGGTGCAAGCATCCCTAAGCATCTTGCATGACCCTACTTTGAGCAGGACAGTGAGCCCTAGACTTCTGCCTCTGAGCCTGAATGATTCAATGAATTGCCAGTGTAGAGAGGGCCATGACATGTAATTTTGTTGTACTCTGCTTGTAATATGAACTCAAAATAAGATCATTAGAAACTTAATGTTGATCTATATCTGAGTAAACTACTGTGCAAATAAATGTTTTACCAAACAAAGCATACAGGCTGAGACAAAGGGTTTAGATCTAGACTTCAGAAGGAGAGTAAAATAGGTAATGAAATAGGATACTTTCAGTGTGATTAGAAGACATGCAGAGGGGTTTAAAATATTAGATGGTTTAGATAACCTGTATAAGAATCAAATCTGTCATGCAAACATGCATGAATGCTTGCTGTATTTCCTTATTCCTCACACATCTAGATTACTTAACATAAAAAAGGCAGTTTCAAATATGGTAGCAAGTATTAGAGGTACAAGCTGCAATTCTAACTAACCAGTAGCTGATTACCAGTTCAGTCATCCAGAAGGGGCATTCATTTACTGATGAGAATTGTATGAGCCCTCTAGTATTGCCAAAATTCTGTCAAACCTCATGGTTATCTCCAGAACCATGGGGGTTAAAAAAGGAGCTTCAGGCTGATTCAAAACCAAAATGTTGATTTTGCTTAGGAAGAAAATCAAGTGAGAGGGTTGAGGGATATTGTTCAGTTAAACACTCAGAAGTAAATATATTTTTATGCTGCATTTTAGAAGTTGATACACCAAAGTAGTTAATATTAAAATTATACAGATAGAAAGTTAATGTAAAATGACCTAGGCAAGTAATTACAGCCCATCACAATTGTTTACCTTTTCTGAGCCTTTAAAGTGGACTGCAATGCCTGCCTGAAATTACCTAAATAAGTGGTAGTGAATGGCTTCCAATTTTTGCTTTCTCTTCAGAACAAGTAATTTAAAAAAATGGTAACAGCCTTTCAAGGTTGGTAAGTAGTTTAGCAGCTGTGAGGGCAGTAACAGGAAGTTAAAATGAGGAAGTGAAATGCTATGAGTAAAAGTTAGTAGAAGTAATAAATTTGACCCATTTAGCTCTTAAAACACACCTAAATGACAGTTTTTTGGTGGAATCAGACAATGACAAGATAGATGGAAAAAGGAGTCCTCCGAGCACAAAGCTGGAGACATCCCAGACTGTGTGATAGAGATCCATATGTAGATAGAAGAAAGAAACAGTTCCTACAGGTTAGATGAAAGTTTAGTATTAACCAACAGGCTCCAGATAGAACAATCCTAATGGAAAATACATTAAAAAAAAAATCAGTGAATAGTCAATAGAGAGTAATGAATTTATTTAGGTACAACTGGAAACTTTATCTGGTAGCATACAAGGTGATAAAATATGGGTATATTCGGTGCAAGGACGCATCACAAAATTACACATGAAGGCAGATAGAATCTCTACAGACAATCAGCAACACCCTCACGTCTCCAAAATCCCTGATGGAGACTGGATAGTGCATTTAACCATGACACAGGTGAGGAGGCACTGTTATTTCAAATGCAATGAATATAATAATTTAAAGCGAGGTGTTGTGGTGACCCACACAAAGCAGTCCTGGTTATTGAACAGGTGAGAGATGATGTCTCAGTAGTATCTTAGAGACAGATGCAGAGTCACACTGCTCACTGCTGCAAGCTGCAGAGAAGCTACTGCATTGACATCTTGGAAGTGAGGAGAGGAAGCTACAGAGCTAGGTAAGACTAGTGCTAGGAAAAGCATGTGGCAGAAACATCTAGTCCCTTTCCATTGCTGTACAACCTAGTCCGGATACTTTGGAGCCTCTACCTCAGTTTATGTTGTCTTCAAAATTCATTAATGTTGTTCTAATATTACTAGGGTTTATATTCATTTTATTTAGATTTTTTTTTTAATGGAAACAGACTTCGCAAGCATTTAATTTTTTTCTTCAAATTTGATGAGATTAATAGTGTTTAGGAAAATAAATAATCCAAGGGCAAAAGAAACTTCTGGTGGATAAGCAATATTTTCCTTTAAATCAATTATGAACAAACAGGGGACAATAAAGGAATCTTCTATTTCAGTATTGACCAAATCTTGAGATTTTTGCTTGCTTTATACTGATTTCTTACAAAACCAGGTTCCCATTACTTTCATACAGTACAATGAATTCCGTGGAACCTTGTTTAAAGGCTTTTGCTTGGATGCAAATTACCTCGTATTTTGAGTATCACTAGCACTAGTATTTGAACATAGACAAAATTAGTTGCTCAAAAAGTCATGGTTTTCTCTGCGAATGACTGATATAGGCTTCATCTTCTGCAGTACTCCTCAGCACTGACTCAGTCTAATGCCTCTGTCACTTGTGACAGCCTGGAAGAGTTTATTTCCATTTCCGGAAAGGAACTGTTTCCTGTAATACACTGGTACAATAGTAGGTACAATGTCCTGGCATATGCTGCAATTAAAACTCTTGAGATGTGACCTCAGACACTTTCTGCCTACAGAGATGAACACAATTCCAGAATTGGACTGAGAGGCTCCCGAGTTAACTGGTTTGGGCACACTGGTTCCAGATACTGCTCTGTATTTGGGACTCTGTTTCTCATTGGTGCTGCAATGATGCCTTTATTCTGCACCAAATATTTATACTCTGAAGACTTTCTAACTGGGATATGGTGATTGCTGTTTACCCTGAAATTCCAATTATATCATGGGAATTCATTTCAGGTGATACTTCTGTCTGATAACTTTAGACTTTATAGGAATCTGCAATGTGAGGCACTGCAAAACTGTGAAGGGCACTGCAAAACTGTGAGGGCACTGCAAACAAACTTAGACTTCACCCTGCAAGCAGCCTCTTTAAAGCAAAGAGACTGTTCCTTACTGCATTTTTTCTCATGTACATCATATGGACTGTTATGTCCATTTGCACTGGACAATTCACGTTCAGCCTGTCATTCTTGTGTTCTCTGTTTTATTTTGAGCTTACAACAGCTTTCAGTTAATTTTAAAATAACAAGACAGCACAATAAATGTGATTTGCTAGTTCTAATTACTTTACAAAAGAAGCAGCTAGAATAAAGAGCTTAGAGGTTATATTGTAAGGCTCATAAACCTGTTTCCATGTATTTTATAGTAAAAACAGATACAAAAGTGAATGTTTTGAGCAAACAGGAGAGTGCTTCGCCAGTTTACAGGCCTAGTTCTGCAGCCTAGTGGATGATTAGGAAGCAGGAACGTGTAGCAAGAGAATGAAATGTCGCTGTCGCTGCACCGGGGTTTGGGAATGACGCCGGTAGTGTAAGAGGGCGGCCGTGCCCACCAGGGGGCGCTGGCGCTTTTCCTTAGGGGTTGATTAATCCGAAGGAAGATCAGATTTAATCTGTTTAAAAGGCGAACAAAGTGCTTCATGTTTCAGGAGAGAAATAGCGTATGGGCAACAAAACGGGGGGGGAGGGGGGGAAGGCACAGTGTAAACCTTTAGTGTTATTTTTCCATTCAGAGGTTATCAAAATTAAATAGGTGCTTTATTTTACTAAGAGTTGTATGGAAATTCACACTGAAGACTGCATGTGACTGCAAGAACTTATAAGCAGTTTTTAATTAATGTTCTGTGTTGCACAGAGATTTTTATACCTTTTTTTTTTAATGAGCATGGATTTTAAAACTATTGTTATATAAATATACATCAAATAAAAGTAACACAGAGAAGAAACAAGAATCAGGTTTAGTTTTTACTCATTGAATTAAAAAGTAAATTTTTTGTAGGAGAAAGCAAACATCTTATTCTTCTGTATAATCAGGAAATGCTGAAATGTGCAGCAAAAAATAGGCTTTATGGACCTCCATTTAGTCTGCATTATATTGGCTATCTGAAACTGCACAAATTTGTCCTTTTTAACAACATGTGGGAGGGTTTGCCCAATTTTCCAGTCTAGGTCAGTCGTCCTGTAAGCCTGTCGCATGAGTCATTTAATTGTACAAATTGTGAATATCTGGCTTGTGTCATCTTGATTAATGTAAAAGCAAGTGAACTCAGAGAGCAACACTTGTCAAAATGTGGCAGAATCATATCAACAATTGTTGCTCATAAAGACTGCTGCTGCTGTTCTCTTGTATATGTAATTTATCCCAATTTTTGTGAATCTGCTGGCAAAGCAGTTATTTTGGTATGGGGAGGGAATAAATGTATAGGAAGGAGAAGAACTGCTGATGTTCAGCTAGGGTTGCTGAGTTACATTTTTGCAAGAATAAACTTTGTTGTTGTGATGAATTTGAACTTCATTTAATTTTGTTACATTTGTAATTATCTTAGCATGTAGTT
Source organism: Orthonyx spaldingii (assembly GCA_013397795.1). Classification (NCBI taxonomy): domain Eukaryota; kingdom Metazoa; phylum Chordata; class Aves; order Passeriformes; family Orthonychidae; genus Orthonyx; species Orthonyx spaldingii. The sequence goes on along the minus strand of VZTJ01002467.1, from coordinate 94,338 downwards.
AATGCTAGACTTACCAATGCTGACAGTTAAATAGTGCTGGAAAATGATTTACAGATCAAGAGCATGAAATAGTATATGAGGAACGTGCTTAATCGAACATACGTACAAAACTACAGTTAATTGTATCAGGTTAAAAGAACTAATTAGTGTGGAACAAAAGATATGTGAAACTCAGAGTGGTCATCAAAATGGTCATCTTTCACTCATCCTCTTCCCTCAAAATTTATAGAATTATTCCCTGTTTTGTTGCAGTGATTATGATATCCTTTTCCTCAGTATAACATTGATATTATTTCTATAAAATGTTTATCACAAAATAAAATAGCTTAAAAATAGCGTGTATGTACAAACCAGAAAAATAACCTCTTGGAACGAAAATGTAAATGTATAGGACTTAAAAAATGGGCTCAGTGTCTCTAGCGTCAGTTGTTTAGAATTTTAACCAATTTGATACTTTCTCTTTAAGATAAAATGAGTTTTGCTGTTAACTTCTTCTCAGTTGTGTTCAAAAGACATTGCATTGGAATAATAGGGACAATTTGATTGTTTTAAATTTTTATTAAATGTATTTGCAGCTTTTGCAATGAATTTATGACGTGCATGTTGATCACTGTAGAAAATAAGAAGTTAGTGATACAGCTGCTGTCAAACTCTTCCTGCTGAACTTAATATAGAATTTGTTTTCTTCTAAGAGGCTGTAGGTCAAATGGCTTTAAAGGGCTTCCTTGTCTCCAGCAAAGAAAATTTTTCATTGTGTATGTATTGCTTTCTCTTTTCAGACTTTAATTCACACTGTTAGTTTGTAGCACACCTTTTACTTTGTTAGAATCATGTGGGAAAAATTAATTTTAAATGGTTCTAATCCTGACACTCTTTATCTGGCAAGTTGTTTAATAATGTGACTATTTTAGTGACTTGAATTTTTCATTATTTGATTTGTTTATATAAAAGGCTATCTTGAATATTTGACTAAGTCTGTTGAAAGAAGGTAGTGTTCAGAGAACTTGTGGTTTACATGAAACAACCCCTCATGCTTCTCTTTATCTTATATAAGGGAAAAAATAGTTTGTTTCGAAAATTGTTTTGTGAAAGGAAACAGAACATTGAGATATAATCACCTACTTTTTAAGGGGTTCTTGCTGTAAAAGATTAATAGAAGTCCTTGCTCTATGAAAATGAAAGGCTCAGAATTCTGTAAGGTAAAAGACAGTGCTGATAGATTCTTGTATGTGTGTGTGAGCGATGACTTCCACACAGAAGATTAGGGGAAAAAACAAGCAAATGCTATTCAAAAGATGCTTTTAAATAATATCTATTTCTAGAGCATAGGCATTGCTCATTTTCCCTTCAGAGAGATCATTAAGCTATGGTAATCATCATAAACAGATGCAGGCTTGCATACATACTGCTACTGAAAACCATCACTAGTGCAACCTAACCTTTACTCTAGAGAGTATTTACCTGAATCTGTGATGCAATTCAGCTGTAATTCCTGGGAGAATAGTATGAATTATTTTGTTGGGGCATGCTATATATTAACTGAAATGAGTTACAATGAATGCGAAAAGAATGCAAGATAAAAGAACGGCATAATTGTAACTTAGCAGGCAAAAAATAAAGTGAATTTATAGGGATTTACTTTGTGACAAAACTACAACTCCAGAAAAGCATCAAGGAGCAGTCCATTTGTAAGATCTATCTTCAGTAAGTGGGTTATCAAACATAGGGCTAAATTTTTTTTTTAAAGTATGAATAGATGTAAAATAGCAGGACATTTAATCACAAATTGAGAAATACTAGACTTAGAGTTCTATTGCATATGTAATTCAAACTCCTTGTTAGAATATATGCTTAAAATGTAATTTTTTAATATATTATTACATTTTCTCTCATTCTCTTTGCCTGTTTCCAACCAAGTCCATCCTTCACTTTTCTCTCCATTTGCATTGCATTCCATTAGTTCTGGTGCTTGGTGAAACAATGCTGGCCATTGTCCAGCAGAACAAAAAGCAATTAGCTGTCCAATACTGGAGCCTTTGAAAAGAATGTATGATGTTGAGGTAGGATAGTCACCAGATAGGATATACCTGTCAGTATCCCTATATGGTAAGCAGAGTAAGTTGCTAGTCCTAAAAGTTTTACTAACTTTGGATAAACTTGGAGTTTTAAGACTTTTACAGGGAGGCCACACTGACTAGGTTTTCCATAGAAGTGTCAATAAGATGTCTGGTAGTAATGAAGTTCTCGTGATTTGCCACAAAATTTTGGATTCCTGCTTCAGTGTCTGAAGTCTAAGAACTCCTTGGTAAAATGGATACTTAATTGTCTTAATATGGGCAGACATACTTTTGTGTTCCTTGTGCTTAAAAATTATAAAACCATTTAACTCAGTAATATTTTCTTGGAAATCTTTTGAGAGGTACAAGTAAGGAAAAAAAATAAGATGAAACTGCAAATATTCATCATTATTATAAGAAAATGAAAAACAGTTATACTATTTTTCAGGAGTTGAAGGTTTACTTCTCACAAGCATCTTTATCTTAAATAATTGGGTGATGGGTGAAAGTGAATCTGCAGAATCAGATTAGGTAATCTGCAGAATGATGTTCTTTATTTTTCAGAAAATAAATGTCAGTTTTTCCACCTGAATTTCAGTATATATTTATGCGAATGACCTCAAGTAATCTCCAGCAAAAGTATGATGCACATATATATGTATGTATATATAATCATAGAAAGATAGAATGATAGAGTGATAGAATGATAGAATGGTTTGGGTTGGAAGGGGCCTTGAAGATTGTCTAGTTCCAGCTCCCATGCCATGTGCAGGGACACCTTCCACTAGACCAGGGTGCTCAGAGCTGCACCCAACCTGACTTCAAACACTTTCAGGGATGAGACAACCACAGCTTCTCTGGGCAGCCTGCTCCAGTGCCTCACCACCCTCACAGTAAAGAATTTGTCCCTAATACCACCTAATCTAAATCCACCCTTTTTCATTTTGAATCTATTCCCCCTTATCCTGTCACTACATGTTCGTGTCAATAGTCCCTCTCCATCTTTCTTGTAGGTTCCCTTCATGTACTGGAACGATGCAATTAGGTCACCCTGAAGCCCTCTCTTTTCCAGACTGAACAATCCTAATTTTCTTAGCCTAGTGTTTGTGTTTTTTCTGTGACTACTAGATTTTATTTCTTTTTGTTACAAATAATAGGGTATTATTAATTCATTGCCATGAAGGTGAATATCGTTGTAATATTACAAATTTGAAGTCAAGAATTACAGTGTAAGAGTGAATATCACAGCATTCTCAGTTTGTTGCCAATGAAAGAGTAAGGCATTTTCTGTGAGGAGTTACATCTTTCTTCTTGTTTACCTGTACTCAGGGGATCACTGAAACTGGCAGAGTATTTTTAACTTGCAATTTGGTTTGAATTCGTAACATTTATGAATCACTATTTAGATGAATGGCTATTTAGATGTGCCTCAAAGAAAAAGTGTGAATATTAAGGTGGTCTGAACAGCAGACATTGTTTTTATTATTTTCTTTAAATGTTTTGTTCCAAGAAAGGAATTTGTAAATCTCTTTGTGTGAAGATGCCTGATTCTGCTGCTGCAGGCTGCAGCATTCTTGACATTGGCATTCTTGACAATTTCCCAGCTGCTATTAATGGTGGAAAAACAAGAATGTAATTTTCACAGAGGAATCACTGGGACCTACAAGATCTGTGGCTCAGGGGCAGCCCCTCTGTGGGTTGTGCAATTACAGGCCTGGGCCACCTCACTCAGAATGGCTCAGAATTTACAAGCATAGTGTATGTCGAAATCTGCAGTTAAGGGACAGGGTTATAATGCCATGTTAGCTTCAGTGTGCAGTGTGTAAACCTGATCTTTGATTAGAGTTTCAGCTTCTTTAAACTGCAGGCTTCCAGCTCCTTGGAAATTCCCAGTCCTTGTACTCTGAGAGCAAATGCTGACTGCTGCCCAGTAGGCTTTCTCAGGCTGGGGTGATAGCAACAGGTACGTTCCAGCAACACCACCTTTGAGGAAGATCTACCAAAATCATTACTGCTGGGTAAAATAACTGGTGTAAATCTGGATTGTATTGGATAGACGTATAGAAAACCTGGTGGGTTTTTTTTTAATTAAATATGCTTAACCTTAATGATGTAGTACTTTTGAATATAGCTGAAACATGAGCATCTAAACATCAGTCATCCACTGTTAGTGTGAAGACTGTTGTTGCTGAAATGTATTTGGTGATGTTCAACTAGAAAAGATACTAGCATGAATTATGTTTGAAATACAAAGCAGGTAACACTAAAGTAGTCTTTGTCAGCTCAGAATTGTTTTTCCTAAAAGAAGGAATGAGCATCTGGAATATTGTTGATGATCATCAAAGATTATTTCTGTGTTCAGTGGCCCAGAACAGTTGTGCAATTCTGAAAAAGCTTGTGCTCTTTTCACCTCTAGAGAGGCCTTGCTTAACTAACAGTATGGCAAATGCTTGTCTGTGGTTTTACATATTTTAAGAGGATGAGCTCTGAGCTATTGTCCTTTTGCATGCTTGGTTAACAAAATGAACTGAAATTTAGAGAATAAATAGTGCTTGTACCCCCTAGGCATTGTATAATTTCTTAAAGGCAGTCTGCCCAATACCAAGCAAACGGCTCTTGGCTGTGAAATAGATAATGTTTTCTTGGTGTAATCAGGCTGCATCAAAGGGAAAGCTGCAAGCATTTACAAATCCATTTAATACATGGAAGGGTTCTGACACAATTGTGAAGGCAAGGCAAAACCACATTTCTTTACTATAATGTTTGCCTCAGCATAAAATTCCTGAGAGTTTGGAAGTTACACTTTGACCCTTAGTGATGTAATCTTGCATTTATGCAGCATTTCAAGTAACTTCTATATGAAGATTAGTTATGATCATGATTAGCAGAATTCAAGACTATATAATCATGTTCAGTGTTACATTGTGAATTGTTCAATTCTATTTTGTTGGCTTATTAAGCTCCCCTGATTCAAAAATTTTGTCAGTGTATATCAGAACCCTTTTTTTGTACCCTCCCATTCAAGGAATAGTCAAGAAAGTGCTTTCTTTAGTGTTACTAGCATCACTTTGGTGATAGGTAAAATAACAGTTTTGTGACAGCTAGTATGTAATGTCCCAGTGTCATTAATTCACACTGAATATCTTTGAACAAATATCTTTATTTGAAAAATTATGGAGCCCAGCACTTGTTTATTAGCCGGTGTCTTGTGCAGTAAAAATAGAAAATATCCCTTTTAAAAGTGTTTATTTTGCATTAAAACTAAAACAAATTGAATTTATTACAAAATTTGTTTCAAAGAGTATGAACTAACTTCTAAAAATTGTATTTAAATCTTTGTATGAATTTGGCTTTGCAGTCTGATTAATTTCTAGGTAGCTGGTTACTAAGTTCAGTTCTGAGAAAGAAGACCCTGAGAAAGGAGTTGCCATATAAATATTTCACAACTTCTCATAAGAAATATATTGTTAGGATGTGAGCTATAACATTACTTCTGAGCAAAAGAATATTACCAAATTCTGTTGGTCTCAAACACTATATATTTACTTCTTGTTTCTCTTTCTCTCAATACTTAGTAGACCAACTATTTGAGTGTGAGGGATTTTTCTCTACTTTTGAAAGGTGTGTGTTCGTAGTAATGTCATGTTTATTTTTCTCCTTAGAAAGCTACAAAAAAGGGGATGTTTCTGGTGACTAGGCTTGAGTACAACTATCTTTTCCTTTTTGAATATGTGTAATTATGATTCATGAAGGTGTTGGCAAAATACTGGCTAGTAGGTGCTAGTAGGGATTACTTGCTTGGATTTCCATAAAGCATTTGCCAAAACCTCAAACAAATGGATACTAAGGAGATAAAGTAGTCATAAAGTGAAAAATAAAGTGCTGTCATGGATTAAAAGCTGCCCATGTTGCAAAATAATCGTAATTAATAAATACATGATGCATTTTAATACTTATTATTTTAGCAATCCAGTAGCAGTGAGTTAACTATTCTAACATATTAGAATGTTATAGTTTAATGGGAGGTAGGTGATAAGCAAAGTGATATTTATAACATTACACTAAAATATCCAAGATGGTCAGGGCCAAAACCAAAAATTTTCAAAAAATTAACAATATTATATTAGATGTTGTTTTTGGTTGAGAAATGTCCATGAACAGATTAGAAAGAATGGCTTGTCCTACTGCTGCAATCTTCAGACAACTAAATTAAAATAAATGGTTGTGATGATAGGTTTGCAGGCCTACAACAGCTGTGAACATAAAAGGAGCCAGATACCTTTGACCCCTGCTATTAGGTCAAAATAATAACATTGTTTGCACTGGATGTCCTGCTTTCAAGTGTCTTTCAGTTGTTCCTGTGTGTATCCGGTGAGTTATTCCTATCCCAGTTTGGTATAAAGCCTTTCTGTTCTAGGCATCCTCATCTCAGAGGAGATAGAGCAGAAGGGAAGGACGTTGGAAAATGTGAGGGAAGTGACTGAAGACAGAAGTTGAAGAGTTTTATAGATAGCAGTTTAGAGGAGGAATGAAAAAGGGCATGCAAAATCATTAGTGAGTATAAATTGGTTCTTGTTTGGCTTCTGACAGTCTTGCCGCAGGAGATTGTTGGCTGGAATTGTTGCCACTCTCTGCCATCTGCCTTGCCCTGCACCTTTAATAGATATGGAGGCCCTCAAGGCAGAGACATCTGATCTGCTTGTAAATCAACTTGTGAATCACTGTTGTTTTGAGCCCAGTGCGTTAAGGAAAGCTGTTTCTGCCTAGGAGAGTAGCACTGTCTGGCAGAGGAGGGAAAGATGGTTTCTCCTGGTAGCAATATCAGGCAGGGTGAGTCTGCCAGAGACCTCATGCATTCAATATTTCAAGGACTAAAGCTTGCTATTAACTACTGAAAGCTGATGAAAAAAGGAAATATTTATTTTACTCAGCGTTTATTTCATGGGGAAAATGTTCACAGTAATACCAAGTGATTTTAGCGTGATATAACCCAATAGTGATATCCCCTGTACATTGTTTTTCACCCCATAAGTTTTCAGCCCGTGTTTTCCAGTGAGGCTGGTTTTGTGTGGACTTAGATGGTTTTGTAAGGTGTGCTCCTCTGTCTTTGAGTTCTAGCCCTTTTAAATCTGCTGTCAAATTTCAACTGAAACTGACAGTTTTCTAATCCAGGAAATTTCCTTCAATTCCCTGGAAATTGGTAGTTGGCTAGAAGAAAATCTCATTAGTACCATTGTGAAGCTTCAGTACAAGGTAAAGAGTTACCACTGCAGATTGATTACTATTATGGCTCTAAAACAAGCAAAGCATCTGCTGACTTGCTGAAGCATTTTGGGTCCAGCGGTTTGAGTTAATAAGGAGAAGAAAAGAAGAAAGATGGGCAAAATTACTAGGGAGAGGATACTCTAAGAAATATGGAGGGAAACGTTGATATTAGTGTGAAGGAATTATTGAGATGTAACACAAATCCCTGAGAATTCAAGATTCATTAGGTTTGCAACTTAGAGAGTAACTAACTCTACCTTTTTTGTGTGTTTTAATTTCCCTACCAGGCTGAATTTTATTTTTATTGTATGTTGCAAGTTGTGTGCTTTTACCATTGAACATGATGCCAAGTGCAAGCCTGAATTTAAAATTTAGAAGACAAATGTAATTGTAAATGCTGCAAGCAGCAAATAATATGCAAAACAGTGAATAACATGGCAGAATGCAAACTTACTTGTTAAGTTACCTGTTCTTACTTGAAAACTGGATATTAAACTTATACTAAAAGGCTGTTGTTTGGCCAGACATTCTTTTTATAGTGTATTACAAGAGCTTTTGAGAGTGTTCTATTTTATAAAATTAAATGGGAGTGGAATACTGGTTGTAATTGCTAAAATCAAAAAAAGAGGACAGAGGAAGAATAAACATGGAGAAGAAAGAACAGAGTGAAGTAAGAGGTGATTTATAGCTAAGTACAAAAGGAACAAATGTGGTTTGTCAGAATGGGAACTCTGATATTTTCAGAACTTAAAATGCAATTTGAAAAGCCTTGATAAAAATTAGAAGAGAGTGAGATTGAAAACAAAGAAATAAATAACAACACTTCAACACAGGACTTCAGCCTACCTAAAATTTCAAGTATTCCATTTGTCTGCTTTGATTGCTGTCTTCAGAAACTACAGGATAGAACTTCCATCAGGTAAAATTATGAGTACTGCAGTAAAAGCCGTGACTGCTCTGCAAAAAAAGGATAGTTTCAAACACTCCAAGTCAGGTACCACTACCAGTGCCATCTTTTGTTAAGTGTAAGCCATTTTGAGCCAAGAATCCCATTAGCCTTTGCTGTGGTTCATAGGGTCACTGTGGTACACAATACCTTGGGTTTACAAGTTCACTGTAGTAACTGCACTGCACCTGCTAACATCAAAAGCAGTGCTGCTACCAGCTCCTGTTCTTGCACTTTCTTTAGTGACCCAGCATTCACGAAGACATCATTCTTTGTATGTGAAGATGCTGGCAGTAGGTGTTATTATATCTAGAACATTTTGGCTATTAATGTATCAGTTATGAAGCAGGGGCAAAATGTAGTGAAGGCTATACTCCAAGAGAGATGGCAGAGTTGAAGTCTGTGGACACAAAAAGAATTCAGGATAAGAGAAATTCACAAACAGAACAATTATTGAAAAGATAAATCAGGGTTATCATCACTTTATAGCATCACAAAATAGGAATGCTGGAAAATAAATAAAAAATAGCCTAAAGGAACATTTCAGCTGAAAACTGTCATCAGTTATCATAAATAGCTACCAGACCCTGTGCCTAATTAGTGAAGACTAGAAGTATGAGGGAGAGATAAGAACAGTAAGAATACAGTAACTAACAAGTCTGTTAAAAAGAAGCGTGGCCATGGGCAAAGAGGAGAGAAGAATGAGGAAATATGCTAGATTTAAATATAAGGATCCAAGCTGTCTTTGATATTAAATAATTTGAAGTCAATGGAGTTGTAAAAAGTACAAGTAGACACCGGCAGCTGTTGTACATAATTCTTTATTTGGAGTCCTTCCCTTATTTCACTTTTTTTCCCTGCATTTGGAAGTATTGGTTTAATCTAAATATCAATTTTTGAAGAAAATTTATCTTCTAACATTTTGCTTTGGAGTTGTGGAAATTTTGACATTCTCTATGTTTCTCTGTACTGAAGTGTTACTGCAATGATCCCTAGATAATACATACAATATCTGTGCATAAAATAAATCCAAAGCAAGAGCTGTTAACGTAAAATTAAAAAATTAAATTAAAATCCTAAATTAAATCCTACAATTAACTTCTAATATCTACCAAATATTTCCTAAAATTGTAGCCTATAGGATTTCAGTTTCCTATTCCAAGGAAAATAAAAATAATATTTTAAGATGACTTAGTATTGCAATTTTCTATGAAGATGCTTCCTGGTGGTATCTTCTATTTTCATTTCAATAACAAGCCATTACCCTGTTTTAATTTAACCGGTTTTATATCATAGACACTGAGTTGAAAACTAATATTAAACTGTGTTTTAAATTCAGCTTTTCTGATTGCCTATTTAAGAGAGTCCATGTCTGAGCAAAAACCATCAGAAAAGATACTGATGAGTGAGTCTGAGCTGAGCTCAAAATCAACGCAGCAAGAAAGAGAAAACCTTCACAGAGATGAGCTAGTTGGCCCTGCTGCTTGTGGACCACACGAGCACAGCTGCTGGCATAAGGATGGGACAAGTTAGTCAGCTGACATGGGGGACAAACAGGTCTGACTCTTCCAGCACACTGACTTAGTTTAGCTTAAACTGATTGTAAAACTGCTCCTTGAGTAATTGAGGTCTTTGAACAATAAGCGGCACAGGGAGCACACTTAGAAGAGTTAAGTCCTGGCTCCATTGCAGTAAAATATGAGTTTGGCCACCGATGCATATAAAGCCAAAGTTTTGCTGGGAGAGAGTGTGATCGTGGCAAGAAGGATGGTGAGTCACCTTTGGAAGAATATTGAAAAGTGAGAATGGAAATCGTTAGCAAAGCATTGAGATATTGAGCATCTAAAAAAGAAATTAAAATTTAATAGGTTTTGTGTGTATGTATGTGATGTTAAATGCATAAAGTTTGTACATTCCTGGACTAAACAGTAGAGGTTACAGTGTGCTTTTGTGACAGAAGGAGTTTTGAATACAAAGGTTTAACTTGTTGGCTGTTTTCTAGGTTATGTTGATGTAGCCCAAATTTCTTCTCTGTAATGAAATGGCATATCTTTGAAGTATCCAATAATGAAGGAATAAAATAGAAATGAAAAGAATTATAGTCGTTCTGTTGTTTTTAATTCTCTTCAGAGAAACTTTACAGTCCTGGGAATAATTAAATATAAATAAATATACAAATAATAGGATTTGTCAGTTTTGATTTTTAACCAGATGCAAAGAGAGATAAATCCAATTGTGTTTTCAAAAAGATTTCTCCCTTTATTTTATTAAAACCAGAAGTTATAAAGAGATTGTTTTATTTTCAATATGACAAGAATAAAAACTTGAAAAGGTGGTGTAAATGAAACTATAAAAGTACAAAATTGTTCTTAAAGGCATAGTTCATAATAAAATAAGTGATAGTCACATATATGTCCTTTTCAGCAAAAGAACATGCTTTATTTTTGTCCAAAACATTCCTACATTATTGCAGAATTTTAAAATAGTGTTGACTTTAGTATTTTCCTATTTTTGAAACTCTAAATGCTGGCACTGAAAGTAATGAAAGTAATGTTGCATGTAAGCTTAGTCTTCCTGCAAGTTTCTTCTAGTGAGTAATTTCAGCTTCAAGATTTTTCAGACAATTAAAGTATTGTCCAATAGGCTAGAAAAAGTAACATTTATCTTATATAAAAAATGCATTTATTGTTTATAAATTATTATTATAAATCGTTAATTATGGTTTATGTGAAATGCAAATGAAGTGTAACTAATTTTATTCTCGTATCTAATCCTTTGCCTAACTAAACTGAAAACATGAAGCTTTGAGATTGAGAAGATAAGCCATGCTTGCCATGTGCATGCTTTACAGTTTTCATGTAGGAATAATCCTCTTGTTGCATGTAGATTTCAGAGCACCTGAAGGCACGTCAGGTTTCATGAACACAAGAGAACTGGGTGCATGTCCTGCACATACCTGACAGAGACCTTGCCATTCACTGTGGTAGTTCCCTGTTATCATACAAAGAAATAACTGAACATTTATATCCTTCTTCAAACACTCAACTGTGAACCAAAGTCCTCATTTCTCTCCTATAGATAGAGAATACAGTCATTCCTAATTAATGCTTGCTCTAATGGAATCGTTTCCTCTTGCTCACCTGCCCCATCTCTAAAAGATTACTTTGGCATGTCACAGGCAAATGCTTTGTCTTGACATATGGATTACTCTAATTTTTATTAAGGATATTCAGAAGCTGAGTGAATCATTGTCATTTTTACGTATACAAATGAACTTTATGTATAATTTAATTCCTGTTTCTGACTCTCAGTCAGTTGTTTAGTGTATAAATGACTAAAGGCAAATGTGAGTTAATGTCTGTGGAGAGACAATTTCTCAGAACATCACAGATTTAATTATTCAGTCACTATCACCTAACTGCAGAGGTACTTTAAGTAATGTTTGGGATAGAGGAGACTTGTCAAGGTGTCTGACAATAGTTTCCAGACCTGTTTCTCCATTTGGCTGTATGGGGAAATGTAACCATGTGGGGGATTTTACGAAATGGTTTTCATGCTTACCTGGATGTCCTTAGAGGAACAGAAAAATCTTGTGACATATTTGACTATTTCTGAGAGGAACTCATTTTCCTGATGTTTTTCAGGAAATGGATAACAACTGGGTTATGTCAGTCACAAATAATTAAGCTGAATTTATCATTGTGGATTTTTAAATGAATATTCACACAATGATTTGATAAAAAAGATACTTTTTTTGGTGAAATTTGTACTAAATGTATGTCTTGTTACTGGGGCAAAATATTGTTGAGGTCTCACGGAGCAGTAGTTACTTTTTTGTCTTTGAATACTAATTTTCTATTGATGTGTTCAAAAGCGTTGGTGAAATGGCTTGAATAATATATTTACTTAAGGAACCTAAACTCTTCTGTTAAAACCTCCATATTCTATAAATATTGTAATTATACCACCAGTGACTTGGGAATTGTCTTTCTGATAACCTGTTCTTTAGAATTTGTTTGGATTATATGGGTTTGGTCTCTTTATATCAGACATAATTTATAATTTGCAAACGTGCAGCAGTATGGCAATAATTCAAATCATATTAAATCTTCACATAGAGAATTACTCCATAAGAAATCGAGCATTAATCATATGGGGGATTTCCACTCGTGTGTTGGGAAGTTGTGTCAGCTGCTGTGTGTGTTTGCTTAGGATGCCTCTTGAAATGGTTCTGAGCTTCTTAAACTTCTTAACCAGACTGTTTTGAAGTACTCATCTGAGAAGAAACTTTGATTGTACATAGATAATTGGAAAGGTCGTTTGGGAGCTGAAGAAAGTGTTTCTGTGGATATGCTAAAGCATTGTCAGATGTTACAAACTATTTCTTGTGTTTTGGGAAGCTTAAGGGGTGTTAAATTTGGAGGAATGCAATTTAATTGATGTGATATAGTTTCATGAATGATGAAATGTATGTATACACTAGTTTCAGAGTAATATTTGTATCTGTAATATGGAAATTGATAGATTATGAAGTTTTGAAAATTTCTTTGACCCTCTGGATCACCTTTCTATTTGTGTTAGTTTTCAAAATAGCAAGACTTATCCATTAAGTCTGCATTCACTTAAAAAAAAAATCTTCATACAGCTGTATCATAATATCAGAAATTATTTAATTCATACACATTACCATATTTCAGGAATTTTAAGACAGATGAGGAAAAGGTGGTGAGAAGGTAAGACACTGTGTTGATAATAAGCCTAACAATCTTAGCCTGCTTCTCATGTTCAAGCTCATTTCCAAGTTCAATTATATTAGATTTTATCAGCTTGGCATTGCTCGGTTAAATAAGAAAAAAATAAAAAGCAATGATTTCTTGGCATATGTAATACTTTTTTAAAAAAAATTGAAAATCATATCTTTAATGTGGTAACACATAGTATGTTGGTAACATATTAGGAATGCTTTTCCGAAGACATATGTGAATATTCTGATAGAATCTCAGTTTTGAAAAACTTTTATTCTGTGTCTTGAGAGAAGCAAAATGACACTAAATTTTAAGGTCATTAAAGCAGCAGTGGTGAGTCGCAGATGGGGTATCATTCTGTTAATATAAAAATGATATCTTGCTTACTTTTATTACTGATAATTTGATAAACATGTTCATATTCTGACTTGTTAGTGTTAACTTAAATGCCGGATGGTTTTACCCGTTAGGGTTATGGTTCTGGGAGAAGGACTGAGCCTAACTGAATATGAAAACTTGTTTTCATTGAAGAAGGTGGTCCTACTTCCTCCTCTGTTACTTCAGGCAGAGCTGTAGGTCCCTGTTGTTTTCTTTAGATGGATCTTAATACTTGTATTGAACCCTCAGTGTGCCAGTACAGCTCTGCAACTCTACCAACCCACATGCAGAAGATTCCACCAAAATACAGTATTTTTCATATGCACTTGTACCAGAGTCAGATACGAATCAAGCACTGACATCGCTGGGAGTGGAAGAGAGGAGTAAGAGCACAGGAATAAGTGGGACTTTATCACTGGAAACAAGCTATTGGAATACAGAACTGAATCCTTAGTGAGTGCAGGTTAGCACCATGGAGTCTGACCCCATTCATCTATCATTTGAGCTAACAGTATTTCGGGGCCAGTGAGGTTTGCTAGTGTGCCTGAAGATTGAAAACCATGAATTACTTGGCCTTTTTGTGTTAACCTAACTTTCTCCTTGGTACTTCTGTTTCCCTTTTGCCTGAAATAGATCTTTTCTGTTATATATTATGGAAGATGCTTTCAATTTAGACTTATTATTTTTTTATTTTTTTTTTTTTTTAATTATTTTCTCTGTTCTTCCTGTTGATGTGGTTTGTCCTGTGACTTTGTCTTTATTTCATTTTTAGGTTTTCTATCAGTCAAACTACGTACAGTCTAGGAAATCAGTACAGACGGTTCTTTTAGAGAAAGAAAATATACTGGATTAGTAACAACTTCTGTGATACAATGTGCTCTTTTCTTCATCATATGCCTCCATCCAGCATATGATGATTGTGCTTCCTAATGTTTTGTGTTTCCTTCACCCTTGTTTTTTCACAAGTCTTAGAGGAATATTTGATATTTGATGTTGAATTGGCTTTCCATTCTAGAGTCTCTGACTCAGTGGCAGAGTAGATAGAGTGGTTAGCCTGCAGTTTTATCCTTCAGAAGCGAAGGACATACAGTGACTGCCAGGGGATGTGGTTCACATTCTGTTCCACTGCTGTGGACTCCAAAGTTAAAGACATCTCAAGATCTACCTGAGAGTTTCACAGCTCTAATATTAAGGAGCTAAAACCCAAACTTGCAATACTTTAGATAAATTTTCAGTCTGTGGAGTCATGGAAAATTCCGCTCTAGTTCAGTGGAGTCATGAGTAGCCTTCTGTCTTGAGAAGCAGAATTGTCAGGTAAATTTTTCTGATTTATTTACAAGATGGTTTTAATCTTCTGAAGTGAGATATTCTGGAGAAATGTGTCGTTCATATCCAGAAAATAAAGTAGTGTTGAATAAAAGCAAACATATCTCTATAATGTTTAAGATTGAGCTAACATTGCATGACCTAACATGCTCTAATACCTAATTTATTTTTAGGCAATAATCTTGTCCTGCAATAGTCAATGAAAGTGTAGCAACCAAAGGTATTATATGTACCACTAGACTATTTTCCATTTCAGCCAGGTCTCTATCTTGCATTGCAGAATTCTTGCTCAAGTGTTGCAGCAAAACCTAATTTTATCTCTTCCAAACCAAAAGCATGAGCAAACATAACTCAATAGTGCAGTGAACTCATAGGTTACACAAAGCAGTCTAACAGAATAAACAACACCTATACAACATCTCCAACTGCACATGTTTTTCAGTAACCTAAACTTTCTTTAAAAAACATTTCTTTCTTTTTAATAAAAAAAAATTTGGAAAACTATATGGTATATTTGAAACTTTATTACATGATTAATCTGTTGGATGTGTGGAATGGTTTTGACATACCTGCTAGTTTATCTGCTTGACCCAACTGGGGAGATAAAATTATACTTAAATTTTTTTTCTACTCTCTTTGGAAAGATGTCAGTGGTATGAATTTAATCAATTAGTGAGGAAGAGCATGTACTGTCAGCTGTGATGCCATTGGTATGCTGATGGTATCCAGCTCAGTGTCTGCTTCTCAGAGTGTAGACAGTGCAGTCTTCCAGATGTCCCAGTGTCTGGCCAAAATAGGGAGAGTGATACAAAACAGATGGTCTTGTCTCAGGACAAAGCAGAGTTGATGCAAGCTGATAGAGGGATGGGGCTGAAAGAAATGGCAGAGCCTTGGTCATTTGGTGCCATGCTATCTATACTCATTCTTATCCTGGATGCACACTTAGCAGAGGTAGCAAGGAGGGCAGTTGTCCCTTTGCAGCTAGGCAGAAGTAGAAGAGCAATAGAAAAGATCCACTGTATATTTCTTCTAGGTTTTTATCTATGAGCTTTGGTGATTAACATAGAATTACTGGCATGTTATTGTCTCAGTCAGGATTTCAATGCACCTAGAGCTCACTAGGAACTTTCACATGCAATGTACGAAGTATCCATTGCTAAATGTGCCTGCGCACACAGAGAGTTTAGAGATTGCTTTGCTTTCTCCCTGCCTGCCCAAACTGTCCAGTCTGAGATCACTCATGTATGAGTCCCTAAATTAACTGGAACTTTTCTAGCACAATAGGTGCAATAGTGCCTGACTGAAAGGCACTTTTTCTAAAATGGGAGATATGCTAGTTTATTTAGTTAGTAGAAAATTTGCATGTATAAGCATCTTAGATCTTATTTAGTGTGTTTCTCTGTTCATGAAGAAAATTCTCTGAAGGACAAGTAAAATATTTGACTTTATCTGGAATTTGATCATTTTAATTTCAAGAAAAAAAAGAAGTTGGGGAAATAGAGATATTTGCACTGTAGGAATTCTTGATATGTGTAGGTTTATGAAAGACAGCATACAGGTGCTCTAGTAACTGGCACTCCAGAAATGCTTGGACTAACAGTTTAAAAAAAAAACAAACAAACTCTCTTGCAAGGTTCGGGGTTACTGGAACTGTTTGGCATAAGATTGTAATTTTTATGCTTTGCCTCAACTTTCATTTTCATAAAAGGTGTGTGAATTTCCATTGGCCTCTCAACAACCAAGCTGGGGTTAATCCAGCCAAGGGGCTGGTAGAGTAACTTATGTGGCTGCAAAGAAATATGAATGTGGCCCTCAGTGCAAAAATTGATTCATAAAATGCTAAACAGGTTAATGTTTTCTGTGATTGACTGAAAATGCACTGTAGTTGCTCTATGTTTAGTAAGGTATACTGAAGTAACGAATTATTATTAATCTTAGCTCATTTTTGTAAAACTTCATATAAACAGCATGCAAATTATCAGTTTAATTCAAAATAGACAATAAAGAAAAACATAAGCAATAATGTAGTGTGAAATTCAATATTACAGATATATATTGTAAGGCACATCTGTACTGTGTTAACCAAATATACTTCAAAAATATTATGGCCATCTCCTCTTTGTTAAAAAATAAAGAACCCAAACTGAAACCTTTTAAATATACATTCTTTTCTAATGCTTTGATATTTTTATTATGATTGAAGGAAAACTTAGGGATTTAAACACAGCTTTTTCTATTATTACGAGAAAGCTTTTTTTGGTGGTTTTCTTTAAGAATGCAGAGTTGAACTGTGACCCAAATTGCACATAAATATATAGTGGTTGCAGGAATGAGTGACATCAGCACTGGAACTGATTAGAAATATTGATCAAAATTTGCTTTTAATTTTATAAGTTGCTTTACTTAAAGCTAAAGTGAAAAAAAAAAAAAAAAGTTTACCAAGGGAAAACATTAAAAGTCATTCCTTAGATGCCTTCTGAACTCCAGAATTTCTGGTAGTTTTCTGTATTATCTAATTATGACCTTTCTGAGGTTCTGTATTATTACAGTGCAAGCACTGATGTACAATCATGGCAATTGCAGTAATGCAATGCAGTAATGCATTGCAGAATGTGATGTAACAAGTGAAATATTCTACATTTTATTATATTAGAAATGTAGAAGTAATTAAAATGTTCCAAACAATACTAGATTCCCATTACAGTAAAAATAATTTTTTTTTAAATAATTCATTAGCACTGAATGAAACTGCTTAGTTGATGGTTTACACCAATGAGTTTCAATTCCCTACTGGTAAGGAGTAACAATTTAGTTATTGTTGTTGAACTGTTGGGTGAGCAGTGGTTATTTGGTGATATTAGATCCTTGGGTTACCAGCAGGGAAATGATAAGAGGGCATGATGCCAGTTCTTTTCAGTTGTGGTTATGGACTTTCCCATGTGAGTAAAATGAGACCATAATGTTGCACTCAGTCAGTGGTTTGGGCAGTTGAGATATCCAAGATTTGTGTTTTAAACTTCATCTGCCTAATTTGGAGCAAGGCTCTGAAGCTGCTACACTGCATCTTAGAGAGGCTCTCATCCCCCAAGTCAGTGTTCCATCAGTCTTGCCTGGAAGTTATTTGTTTTCAGTCAATAATAATATCACACCTAGTAGAAAAAGGGAGAATAAGCAGGAGCCC
Organism: Orthonyx spaldingii; assembly: GCA_013397795.1. Classification (NCBI taxonomy): domain Eukaryota; kingdom Metazoa; phylum Chordata; class Aves; order Passeriformes; family Orthonychidae; genus Orthonyx; species Orthonyx spaldingii. The sequence goes on along the minus strand of VZTJ01002467.1, from coordinate 76,440 downwards.
TGTGGGCCAGTGCTTCATGTAGTTTTCTAAGATACTGAAGTTATTACTTTAATGAAATTACTATAATGAAACTAGAACATCTTCATCAGAAAAAAAGCTACCTGTTGTGTTAATTCCAGTCCCAGGTGGGGGAAAATAGAAAGAGGGAGAAACTGAAGAAAGATGCCTCTCACTCTTGCTGATTAAAAGTGAGACCTTGAATCAATGATTCATTGTATATTTCAGTACGTGCAAACAGTGCTGCTTTCCCTACTCCCATGATGGTTTTGTGGGTTTTAGACTGTGGAATGAGATTCTGCTCGATTGGCTCTGACAACTGATACAGGTAGAGGTGGATGTGCAAACTCAAGGATTCAGGAGCATCATGTTTCAATTGGGTTTGTGTGTATTCATCAGTGAAAGCACAAATGTTTAGGGAATTTATTGTCAACTTGAGATGCTTCTTAAGTAAGATGTCTTCAGAACACTGTGTTCAAAAATCTGAGATACATCTACGGACTAAAAGTCTCTTGATGTATTTATTTGGAATATTTGCATCAAAGGTCTATGGCATGGTTCTGAACTAGGCAAAATTCTGGTATTTGAGGATGTTTATGGGAAAACATATTAGAACATATGTACCAGATTAACAGCATTGTCTGCTCCATGACATTGAAGAAACAAAGTGAGATGTCCTGTAGTTCATGTACTGAAGAAGACAACTTCAGTTTTGCATCTGTTGAAGCAAATGTTTAAAATACCCTTTTCAGGAGTGGAGCATCAGATATTTTAAGTCAATGGTTCTTCCTTGTCTGGAAGCCTAAAATCTGCTTGCCCCAATATTTCTTTAGGAATTAATCTGGCCTTTTTATTGGAATCTCTTGATATTTGGCAAGACAATTTATCTAAAACAAAGAGGATTGGTTAACATATAAGATACTAAAAAGTATGACACATAAAGCGGCTTAGATTCCTGGAACACAAGCAGAACTTGTATCAGCAGTAGGATTTTGTTGGTTTGGGTTTTTTGGATTTTTTCATTGTTTGGTTTGTTTTGTTTGGGGTTTTTTTGGTTAGTTGGGGGTTTGTTTGTTTATTTGTTTTCAAATAAGATTAGTAGAGCATATTAAGAGTCTGAACTTCAGCCAATGGGCCTTGACAAATCAGTGGTATATACAAGGAATACATCAATGTCTGCCACAATGTGAGAACACTACCTTGAGGAATTCATTGTTTCAAAGAAAGAGGCATTATTTTACTGGTGCACCAGAATTGTCTGGTGGCCTGCATGAACATAAATCAGATTTCATTGTCTCTTATGTGAAAATATTTATGCTTTTCTTAGTATTAGACTGAGCAGAGAAACTGAGCTGTCATAGACTTTTTCTAGCTTTGAACTTTATACTTGAAGTACTCCTGGGAAATTACTACATATTTCATAATGGAGGAAGGAGACAAAAGTGACTGGATCATATAAAACAATACAACACATGATCTGATTATGTGAGCCTTCTGTGCAACCAATCTTTCACTGTATTTTATAGGAGTTTTGCATAAGAGCTCTGTCCTTAAAGTGAGTGGTGTGCAGGTCTTTGTTATTGGGCTATATTCTTGTTTAGTTGAATAGATAACTTTTTTCCCCTTCCCTTTTTGGTGAAAGTTTTCTATTAAAAAAATATCACAAAGAATCAAGCTTAGTGCAGCATTATTATTAATCTAGAAAACATCTGGTTCTGTGTTATTCTATATTACACTTGTGATCTTTATCTCACTTTCAAGTATTTTTGTCTATGGTTGTTATGGCAAAGCATGAAGATTGCAGCTGTGTGAATTCATTTTGGTAAACTGCTGATTTGAGGAAAATGTGAGGTTCTTTTTTCTTGATTTGCAGGTATTTTTTTTAACCACACAGAACATATTTAGTGGAAATTGCTGTAGGACCAAGACTGTGTCTTCACATACCCTAGTCATTTCAAGAATAGCAGACAGTGAACATTAAGTCAAAGAAATGCAGTCCACAGTCATACATTAAAATAACCAACTTTTATTAGCACAAGTGAGATTGTTTCATTTATTTGAACTTCCAGCCTATTGCTATATAAAACTAGATAACAATTTTCTAAGGGTTTGAGAAGTTTCACCATATTCTTGTCTTTTGTGACAGAAGCAGTCACCAGCTTGGTTTTTCTTTCTTTCTTTTCTCAGTGAATTACCTCATTGCTGTTCAATAAAATCACAGAGCCACTCAACTGTATCATCACTAGTTAGTCCAGCAAAGAATACAAAGAAAGAGAAAAGATTTGATGTCCAGACTCTGTAACTGAATTGACTTCTAAATGAAATCCTATTTTGCTAAGACTGGTTCTTTCCAGTGTTACATAGAAACTTCTGAACCTTTGGAGCTCTCTTTTTTTTTTTTTTCTCTTTAAAATGCTCTATTGCATTCACTGATAGTGTTTATTTTAATAACTTTCTTATTTGTGATCAAATATTTTTCTGCAAAGCATAGATTAATTATTGAACAATATATACACATACACACAGAGTTTAGTACTAAAATTTCTGTATGATTTATTGTTTTATTATAGCTGGGTTTTGTTGTTTTGTTTTTTTTTTTTATTAAAGACTTTCAATAATGAATGTGGTCAATCTGAAAGATGGCATATAAACTTGCTTACAAACTCAAAAATCTCCATCCAAAGTTATAGGTATTGCAAACCAGGCAGCTTCTCAAACCCCAGTTGCTTTAGTGAGAAAAAAGTTCAGTATCTGCACTGTAAATCTGAGGTATCCAGAAGCAACAGAAATCATTCCATGCTGATGCACAGGTGCCGTAATCAGATTAAATCAAATGCTGCAGTTATTCTTTCAATTTGGTAGATGGAGTTATACTTCTCTGTTTAGTTGTATTATTAGCAGCTTTTTGTATTGGCTATTTGCCATGGACAAATTCCATCCAATGTTGAATTAGATCAACAAAAACTCCTTGAGAAAAATTAACAATTGTATATGGTGTAGGTTTTTGGTATTTTAAATCTGCATTTTGTATGCATATTACAGCTCTTAGTCTAACAGCATGTGACAATAAATCAATACCCCATACTGTTCTGCCTGTCTGTTGGCTACAACTACAGGCAGCACTTGAATCCACATTTCTTGCACAAAGTTCCACTTAATTTTCTCTTGAGCGAAAAATGCTGGTAGTTGACTAAAAATGACAAAAAAGCATGGATTTGATATACAAATTCAAATATAAAAGGTATCATGGAGGGCAGCCTATGTCATTGCTTTGTCAAAACACTTAGTCGTCAGAGAGCCAAAAGTTAATCAAGCAGAGAACAGCTGAAAACCTTATTTAAAGAAATCACATCTGTTTAGTGGGAGAAAAACCTGAGGCATATACTTCAATTTCTTTTAAGCTGTAATTCATCCAGTGGTTTACATCTGTTAAAAAATATGGAACTTTTCACACCCCTTTAAAGCACAATTAAACTGTATTTATTTTAATACATAATGTGTTCCAAATATGTAATACCTTTTCTGAAATGACTCATAGATGATTGATTTCATAGCTCTCTATCATATAACCTTCCAGGTCCTTTGAATTAGTTTGTGTATGAACCATACATGAAATTTAAAGGAAAAGGTGTTGAAATGGTATAAAATGATGCCAGAAACTTCAGTACAGTTGTCAATTTATATCAAGGCAACAAATTGGCTGGGGGGTGTTGGTGGGAAGGAGAGTTTTCTTGAGCAGTAAAATAAAACATTACTGAGAAGAAAATGTAGTTCAAGGACTTTGGTCACAAAATTTTCATTTGAGTTTAGCCTAGCTGTAATTGAATGTTGCTTATTAAAATGCGTGTCTCCCCAAAAGAGTGTTGTTAACATGACATAATCCCAACAATCTGACTACACTGCATTGAGTTTGAAGCACAGTGGTAAGAGTAGGGTCTGTGAACTGTAGAGGACAACCAGAAGTATTTTGGGTAAAGGTTTTGGGAGTTGTATATCATTCTTTTGTGTATGAAAAGCAGCTTGGTTCTCCACTGTGTGTCTATAATGACTGCTTGTGTATTTTAAATTCTAATTGAATTAATTAAAACTTAAAATACTCTATTGCCTCCTCTGATTTAAAAGTTCTCTGCGGCTTTACTCTGTCTGATGTTGGGATTTAAAATCTCTTTGTCCTTCCTGCTTCACTCAGATCCTTTAACAATAGTTTTCTTTTGTAAATGTAAATATATGAAAATACATGTGCATAGAATATCTGAAAGACGTTTTAATTAAATGATGACATACTGTGTACCATAAACCACATGCATCAGTCAGTACACGGAATGGTTACATTGTCAGTATATGGTCATTTAATAGAAGCTAGCCAGTGCTTTGCTTGTTTACATTTCAGCTAGAGTCTAATCAAGCTATAAACAACTGAAAATTAGGCTTTATAGATACATGAGGCATAGAGAACTTGCCTGTTTTGTATTAGCAAAAAATATAGAGATTAATCTCTAAAGAATGGCCTGACTGCAAACCAAGAGAATTCATTTACAGTCCAACTGAGCTACACTATTCCAGTGTGATCTTGGGAAAAAAGTTCTCTGAGATCCTCTGCTGTCTCCCTTCAAAATGTGAATGATTTTACAGTAGTTGAAAATTCAGTTATTATTATGAGATACCCATATTACAGGCATATGGTAGATTTAAGTATGCATGTTATGGTACCTTTCAGTGTGATATATATGTCCATTTCACATTTTCTGGGTTTAGCAGAACACTTTTATTTTAGCAATATTTTTTCATTGCTAAGTGAATAGATGATGAAAAAACCACAGAAGAGTAGCATACACTCAAAAAAATTATTTTTGTCTTCAATATGTCCTGTGTCAAATGGAGCTATTGGACAACATCTCTTGATAAGTCTTTTAGAAATGAACCAGATAAATAAAGATTTTAAAAATATGCAGCATGGTTTGATGTGGAAATGATATAGAATATTTTTTAAGGAACCCCTTTTAGAGGGAGAAGAGGTTTAGAGGATGACAATATATTAAAAAAAAGATGCTCTAAAATGACTTTTCCTATTAATATGCAAGTAACTTTTCTTCCTGATTTTTGAGCAGTTTCATTTTTCAGTGATTCTACAGGTGAGGCTCTTTTATTGCTACAAAATTTGATCATGTGTTCATCCCATCGTTCTGTCTTGTTGCAGAGGATCTTGATGATCTCAGAATGGAAGGAGTAACAAGTGTGATGTCTTCTGGGAGCAAATTCAATCAAACTCGAAGTGCTCATATAGCTGAGCCTCAAGCAAAGGTCACATTGAATATATGTGCAAGATGTGCCAGGTAAAATCAGAACAAAACCAGATCATGCTAACCAATACTTTTTTTCCCCAGGTATTTGGCTGTGTATTGTGCTTATGGGCCAGGTGATGACCTCTTCTGTGCTAAAAAAAAATATAATTGTTTAGCTACTGGCTATCCTATGACCTCTGGCATTTGAATTGTGCAACTTATGTTTATGCTTGGTATGTCGCATCAACAATGAATCAAAGAATATAGTTAGTCTTAGGCCTTACTTCACAGCTCGAAACTATTTTAAGCCCTTCTGTCCCTGAATTTCATTAGTTATTTGAGCTTCTGTGGTTTTTCAGGAGATGAATCAGGGAATTTAAGGGTTCAAATCCAATTTGAAAAGCACCTGTATAAATGGAGATTTAGTTGCACAGGTGCAGTTCAGGATTTCAAATAGTTGCTTCTTAGCACTTTATAATCTCATCCTGTTTCACCTCTGAGAAATAATTTAATCAGGTTGAACCCCTTTTGGTTTAGACAGCTGGAAATAATTTTTGCATTTACAGTATGAAGGCCAAATAAACAGGTTGGTATTCCTGTAGCTTAGTCAACTCGAGAATGCAACACTAACAGAAACCCGTCACATTTCCTGGATGAATTCTTCTATGTAGACAAAAGCTCATTTGGAGAAAGGATTTAAGCCTGTTTAAATGACAAAACTAGCCTTCTCACCCTTCTGTTAATGGTTCAGATTAACAAGAACAATACAGAGGCATGCCAATTTTATCTGCCTGCCTTTGCCAATGGCTGCTCTATTGTGTAGTTTGAGAGCGGATTAGCCGCTTGTAAATAAAAAGCAACCTGCGGTGAAATTAAGTCAAAAGTTTGGCCATATGCCACCCTACTTTTTTCTGCTTTTTTTCCCCCATTTTGCTCATAAATTACTACTTTTGTAAAGCACTTATGTAGATGGAGGGGCTTGAAGACATTTTCTGATGCTCTGGAAGCACATCTACAGGCATGTTGAATCATTCGCGTAATAGCATCTCTTCAGGAGGGTTGTGGAGCCTTCGGCTTCCGTGAAACTTCGGCTCACAGTACTGTCAGAGCAGCAATGACTGGATGGCCTTGTAATTCTAGAGAGTTTTGCTTTTCAGCAGTGTGGTCTTATGCTTTAAGAAAAGAGCAAATGTGAGTCATGGGATTCTTCCCAATTCATACAAAAAAATTGCTTATGTTGTAAAATGTTGCCAAACAACTACCTACATGAAAGTGTGGCACATTTTTTCACCCGGTATCTGTTGTCCATGGATTAACAAGTAGAAAGGTAAGGAATATAGAAACCTTAAGTTTTCTAAATGGTCATTCTGAACATACATAACATCTTTTATGGATTACTATGAAGGTTAATTAAATTTTGAATTCCCTAAAGTAGCTGCTAACAGCAGGTGCTAAGATACTATACATTCTCTCAGTCCTGCACACCAGGGAGCAAACGGCTCAGATCTTGAGCCAAACCTAGTAACCTTGGCTATTGCTATTGTTCTTTAACGGCCTGTAAGAAATGATTCTGCCATTTAAAATATGAGCTGAAAGACCTCGCAAAATCCCTTTTGTCACTTCACTTACCAGGGAATGCAAAACAGTGCCTTATTTTGCCTATACACCTTCATTAATTTCCCTACCATGTTAAGGGAAGTCGGTGAGGAACTGGATGATACCTACATGACTGTGATTCTTTTCACTCTTGTTGCAGTTTAGCAGTTTCTTTAAACTTTGGAGGAATGAAAAAAATACACCATCTCACCAGAAGCAAGGGAAATCAAAAGAGACAAATGGGTATTTCTGTTGTGTTCAGTAGTGAGGAAACCAACATTTTTTCTTCAAGGTGATAAGCCATTCTTTTGGAGCATTCCTTCCTCCTTACTGAGGACACCTTTCCTCTCTTCAAGACAGTTATTAGGGCAATTAGCTCTCTTCAGTACCTTCACAGGGGTTTTGTCTGGAGCCTTCTTGCAGCAGTTGAAGTAGTGGGTACAGACAGTCGCATGAAACAAGTTGTTTCCATGACATGAAGACAGTTTTTTTCCTGTTTGGTTTCAAGAACAATTAGATTTTCTGTTAGTCAGTGATGTAGGCATTGAAAATACTGTGCTATAAAATTAGAGTGTGACTATTTAGATCATCTCACTGGCTCAATTTCTCAGCATTGGCATTTGTTTCCATTGCTATGGCAAAGACTAAAATTTAATGTAAGGTCATAATACAGAACCTACTAGTATATTAATTTGTTTTAGAAATTATATTTTTATGTTTTCATATTCCGTTTTCTAAGTAGTCTCGTGTGCTGTACAGTGTATCTATAAATACTATGTGATTTGATTGTAGACGTGTTTGAATACAATTGAAAAAGAAGTCAATATGGGTTGTTATGCATGCTTTTGATTATAACTAAACAGGTATCTTTCCTCTTAATGTTACTCATTTTTCAGTTGTACAGTGTGATTTGATATGAATTGAGCAGTGGTGTTCTGTAGATAATATTACTTATCAAGTCAGATTACTAAATTAGATTTTCTGAAGGTATTTTAGCTGTCATTAGGAGAAATATGACTTTTTACTTGAAATTTAATTGGAAAAGTTCCAAATATTAGGAAACATGCTTCTTGGCTCAGACAAAAAGTTGAGTTTTACTCATGCATTTGCATAATTGATGTCTTTCACCTTGCTGTATTTTTTTAAAATGCTTTACTCTGATTACTCTCCAGTCAATTTACCTTTTATAACACCTCCTTCAGAAGTTTCCCCACTTTCTTGGGTATATTGGAGCTTTCCTGAGAGAAGTTTATTTAAATGATTGAAGGAGTTTTTCAGTAGTAGCTTTAATTAATTTGTCTTAGTATTTTGTACCTCACTTGGAAAGGACAAATATTCTTATCGAAGTTCCACCCTACCTCTTCATTAAAATAGTGGGTAAGTTTTGGACCCTCCTGCTTCAAGGATTACATTTTCTTGCCATAGATCATTAGCCTTCTCATTATTTGAGAATTAGAGAGAACAAGTCTATGGCTATGTGTAGGTTACCTTAGGCTAGGAAGAGTGCTGGTTTCATTTTGTATGCCCAATAAAACCACCTGCAGTAGGGTGCAGCTATATGTCTTATATTTCCGTGGCTTCTGGAGCTTCCTACAATGAGAGCACAGTGACTTGTGAAAAGAATGGACTGAACCAATGATTTACTCCATGCTGAGATACTTGTGATCAGACTTCATTTAGCTCCAGTTTAGCTCCTTCCCTTTGTACTACTCAAAAAAAGAATGCCAAATAAAAGTGACTATAATTAGAGATAAAACCCAACTTTGTTACAAGGCAAACTAAATATGGTTTATGTTGTAGAGGAAACCTGCAATGGTGTTGAGGCATTGCATTTGGGAAAATATTCTTGCTTGCACTAAGTCTCTCAGATAAAAGTGGGAACTTGTCTATGAATCATAAGAAATGAGACTCAGAATTAACATAATTTGAACTATAATAAAACTCCCAAACATGTAACTTTTTAAAGAAATCATATTTAACTTTCAATCATGATAATTTCACCAATCATCTTTAAATAATAAATAGGTAGATAGTTATCACTGACCAGATCAGTAATTTTAAAAAAGGGTAAACTTTCTACCCAGACATCTAGGGCATAAAAATGGAGAATTCTTTCAAGCTATCACATCAAATTGGTTTTTACAGCTTATGATTTAAAAAACTAAAAAAATCTTGCCAAAACAAGCAAAACCCCCCAAAACCAACACCCTCTGCAAAAAAATCACCAGAGGGAGATGAGAAATGAAAGGAAGGGTTAATTCTACTGGACTATAAATTGGTTTGTAGTCTGGCATATAACTGTAAGAAACAGAGAGCTTACTGTTTTCTGTATAGATGTTTCACACACGATGAGCGAAATGCAGATGGATAACAGCTTTAAGAGGTTTTTCAAATGGGGAAGTAGCTACCAGAACAATGTTATTCCCATAGCTGCTCTTGGACTACAGGACAAGTTAAGTAGCATATTAAGTCATCTAAATAAAGGGGTGACATCATTCACAAGGTGGAACAAAACAAGGTTTATAGATAGAGAAAAAAGGCTACAAAACACCCCCACCCTGTATTTGGAAACTTTTCTTTTTTTCTATTTAGCCTGAAAAATTAGCAAGGACACTTCTAGTAAAACGGATCTGGTTTATTTGAGCAAAATTGTTATAATAATTCCTTCTCTGTCTAAGGGCAGAGTTGGTCTGACTGACTTATAAAATAGACTGACTCATTTTGTAAAATTTTTTTGTGAATCCTTTCTCACATACAGGCAAAACAAATGAATTTTAGGTCTGGCCAATGAATCATAAGACATCCTCACACATCAGCAAAACTTGTATGGGTTAAATAGAGATTTAAATGACAATTTGTAAGAACCAAACAACACTTCCATATTTCTCATATGCATTGTTACTTGCACATTGAGCATTTTGCAAGAACTTGGTCAGCCATAAGGTAAAAGATAATATTAATGTACTATTGAATGAATTACAGGGGGTTTTCTTTTTCTTTTTTCTTTTTTTTAAGGACCACCCATTAGCCTTGTATACCCACTGCCATGCTCAAAAGTTAAATCTTGTTCTTGTGGAGTCTTGCCAATGCATTCCTGAAAGTAAGAAGCTTTTTGTTTTTAATAGCGCAAGGGCTGCATTCATTCTTTTTAACATCAATAGAATACAAAAAAGGGGTTGCATGTGATTAAAAAAGAAATGGGATTATAGAAAACATACTGTGCCACAAGCTTGAAGGCTTCTGAACAAGAATGTTGGGAAGGAGCACTAGTTGCATACAAATGTGGGTTTGAGATGCAATGTTTTAGTTAATATTATAAGATTAGCTAAAGCAAAAGGACAGTGTAGTAAGGCCTTTTAACATATTAGAGGAATCAAAAATACAGGTATAAACAAATAAAGTACATCTATAAATTAAAAAAAATAGATTGGGCTTTTCTTACTGTCACCATTGGGAGGTGGAGTACAGTTCAAGTGTAGTAACTTGTATCCTTGAGCTGTTAATGTGGAATAAGTGAGGTGCTCTGTGCTTGCTGCCATTATAGATATTTTGGGAAAACTTAATTTGGAGAAAGTACTTAGAAATTCTCGTACCAGTTTACCTTGCCTGTAAAATCTTCATTGTTACCCTGCTCATCATCTGTAACTTTTACTTCTTTAAGATGTCTTGTCTTCGAAACAGTCTTCAAGTTAACTTGTTTATTTACCAGTTACCTTTTCTTTAACAATTTGGATTTTTTTTATCTTTGGTTTTCTACAGTATAGTCTCTACTATGTCCATGCATACTTGGGATATAATCATATTAAGTATGTGGTGCTATGTGAAATTTAAGAATTACATGTCAGTTCTCCACTGGTGCAATACACCACTGGACTTTGACCAGATCTTCATGATATAAAGGCCTGACAACCAGGAACCTACAGGAGAGGAGACAAAAGAATTGAAGGAGCCAGCTATATAATTTGTCATAAACTTCAGATTAATGGTGGAAACTATGGAACCCTTGTTTGAATTAGCCATCATATATCTCTAGAAAAGAACAGGAATTAATTGATTGGCTGGAGAATTCTATGGTGCTAAACTACTTTCAACTATTTTATAGTCTTAGAGTTTGTATGGAAGCGCTTTATCTCAGTATCACAAAACTCTAACAATATTAATGGACTTGAGATGATAAAGAAGCATTTGGTGGAAAACTTGATAATGAGCTGTGAAGAAAATAGTCTGAAGCTTGACAAGTGAATTTAGTTTAACTATCAAAAGCAGAAAAGCCAATGACTGTAAATAGGGAAAAACTGCTGTTAGACAGCCATTTTACTGTATGCCCCGTCCCCAGACAATAATCCTGAAACTTCAGGCAACAAAGAGAAAAATTAATTACATTTATTACCCCTATGAGGAAGATCATAAATGCCGATTAAAGACTACTTTTACAAAATAGATAACAATGATGGGTTTCTGGAAGATTTCCTCACGTAAAGGAGGGAAACCTACTGAGCTTCCTCAGCTTCCACTCTGCACATGATCCCTTACTTATTATTTATAACTAGTCTGCTCTCATTGCCACTGTGTTCCCCGAACAGAAACCTTTGGTATGGCTGATTTGTGTTTTGAAATGAGATGGGTTCTCCTACTTGTCCAGGCATATAATCCCAAAATAACTCCAGAATTGAGGATGGAAAGGCATCAGGGAATGGATACTGCACCATGCAACGTCACGATAGAGGCTGATTGGGTAGAGTGAAAAAGGGGCAGCCTCTGGCATCCCCTGTAGATACCATAGGTCCCAGAAGAAGGAAGGATGTCACTTTTGCTACTGGTGCATTTTTTTGGCAGGTGGTCTAGGTTTATGTTCTGCCAAATTAGATTAAGCCATCAAGGTAGATGCTTCTGCTCTGTTTTCAGCAGACTGCTGCTGTTCAAGTCAGAGTGTAAGATTTCTTTCCCGAACTGAGCCAGTCTGGCATCAGTCACGTCAAAGGGAGTAATACCTTGAAAATGTATGCAGGACTAAGTGACTTTGAAACTCTGTGGACTGTTTTCTCTTTATACTGACCATATGTAACAGTATATGCTGCCTGGGTGACATAATAAAGGGCTATGCCTGCATTGAATTCTAGCAGGAAAAGTTCTGCATGTGCAAATATTCCTTAGCTGCTACGTGAATTGTCAAAACTACTCCATGAAGGAAATCTGCAGATGCTAATTTAAAGGTGGTTCAGGTATGTTTACATGAACTATAATCCTCCCTTTAGCTGCAGTGTTAAGAGGTGATGGAATTAGAAGAAAACCTGATCACAGTGAATATAAAATAACTCCCTGTTTTTCTTTATAGACTCTATTATTATTATTATTATTAATCAATAATACACAGATGTGTCAGAAAGAATAACCTCTCAAGTGCTCCATATAATCCCTTGTTTGGCTCTGTACACTGTGATGCAATACTGGGGAATGGGCACAGGTATATGTGTGGTTTGGTATATGTATTTGCATAAAGAATAGTCTTTGTATGTCTGGCCAGAAGTGGTAAGGCCAGCTTAGTGACTCAGTTTCTGGCAGAAATTTCTGGTTTGTTAATATTCCTGAAATCTGGGAACAAATTACTTCAAAGTACCAAGGGAAAAAAGTGTTTCCAAACTGAAGTGGTACAGAATGAGTGTTGGTAGAAAAATTCTGTGATTAGGATTCATGTACAGACTTTGAGGAAGTTTATGTCTTCAAATGTTATCAAAACTTTTGATTATATATACATATTTTTTTCTTTCCTGTCATGCGTTTCATATTATCTTTCTGATAGCATACTATTTCTAAGTGGCTATTATTATAGAGGAGAAAGTGTTAAACCTTCCAGATGACTTATGTCACTCTTTTACATTCTTTTTTCCTTTATCTATTTTTTTGTAACCTTAGTTTTATTGGACCTCTTGTTTTAAAGAGCTGAATTTTCCTCATGTTTGTTTGTGCCAGCTTCACAGACTTTGTCCTAAACAAAATGTTTTATTTGCATATTTTTCCTTTTAATAGTGGCAAACAAGTAAATTAAACTCCATATGGTAGTGCTTTATAACTTTTAAAAATCTCCTTTCACTTTGGAAAATTGAGAACAAACCCAATATTTTTCCTTTGGCTAGTTAGAACTTCTTATAAAGTAGAAAAAAAATAATTACAAGAAAAGAAAAAACTGTGAGAAAAAAAAAGAGTAAATTTTCACCAAGCTTTTTCGATGAGTTGAGTTTGGACAGTGATTAATTTGCCTAGTTTTGATGCACAAATAACCACAATAATGTATTCATTGTCTTTTGATTTTATAAGTGCTAAGTAGAGCTAAAATAAATCACTTTATCTTTCCTTTCCTGGACTGGTGTATCACTTTGGTATCTTGTTCTTTCAAAACAAGAGGAAAACACTGAAGAAGAAAATAACTCAGAAAATGTCTTTACTGGCCCTAGTGGTTATCAGACAGAGACCATAAATAAATTTTTAAGATTTGGTGGGCTGACTTGCTAAGTTGTCAGAGTAACACACTGGCTTGCCTTTTCTTTACTGTCTCATATTTCTTTAGAACATCGTACTGTATTCAAAATAGAAAGTATCTGTGTGATTTCAAATCATTTTTTGAGTTCATGAATCTAAGTTTGACCTCTGAAATGCACAAGATAGTATAATTTTTAGTCCTAAACCTTAATTAGTTTCATGGCAAACTCCCAATGAGTTTTGGAAGAATGGCCAAAGTCTCTCTACTTTCAAAATCTTAACAGTGTCTTGGGAAGGCAACAATATGAGACAGGAGGTTAACATGAAGTACTTAGACAAAAATCCCAGAAAAATCAGACTTCTTTCCTCCCTCTTTTTTTACATGAATCTCCCACTTGGTAAATTCACCAAGCAATAATATCAGTCCTATGAGAAGTTCCACAAAATACTGTGATAATAAAAATATCATCTGTTATCAGATGTGGAGAGACCTATGTTTTCAGTGACATTTTTCCCTCTGTGTTGGATATAACAGCTAGTTTATTTCCTTATAGTCTGCACTAGTGAGGTAGACTTGTTTTTGACCTAAATAGCTCTCAATCAGGATGAAAGTAATGGAAGACTTCCATTTGTTTGAAGAATGGTGTTTATATATTAGTGAAAATAGACTTAGACTTGAAACATGAGCACTAGGTACATAAAATTTGTATACGAATTACATCTTATACATACATCTTCTTATGATAGGTCTGGTTTTAGAAATCAGAACCTTGGTGGAACTTAGTGCACCAAGTTTATCTGGAGATAGCCCTACTGTAGCTTAACTGACAGGGTATCCGATTTTTGTTATGCAGGAAGAATGCAGCATAAGATGCTGTAATTTAATTATGTGTCACTAGACTATCTTTTGTAAGAACTATTGTTCGACAATACCTAATGTTTTTTTTTCATTTCGGGCTGGTTGTTAAAAAAGAGAACTGGTTTGAGCAGGTTGGTGCTTTTGTGAGCATTTAAAAGGCCTATGGAGAAATTCTAAGACTAGTAGACGTAAAGGATTTTTTTAGACCTTTTGAATGTACTAGTCTTGATATGTAAAAGTGAAAGCAGTAAGAGCATATTTGAAAATTAAATTAATATTATTTTACTGGTCCTGAAAATTATTCTGCTGTGTCTCGATTTAATGGAGGGCAACATTTGCTTCATTCTGTCCTTCATTTGTAGATCTTGTCAAGACATCTCTTTCTCTTTTCCTCTACAAAACCCATTTAACCCCCTCAATAATTTAAAAAGACAAGTGCTTTAACAAGCTTTTCTCCCTTCTTTTTCTTTGCTCTCTTTGATGTGTGCTTTGCAAGCTAATTCTCAATGGCAATGTTTATAGATTCTTTCTGTTTTCTGCAACACTGTGATGTATATTAGCCATAGCAGTTTCTTCTGGATCAAAAAGATATAGGGAGGAAGCCAGGGGATCATGAGCTTGGGGAAGCTTGTTGGTCATAATTTGAGGCTCTAGATAGCAATTTAATATAGCTCTTACAGACACAAATGCACACTCACACACAAAACTCTTTCACAAATCCTAGAAAAAATGGTTCACAGGAGAAGAAAGAGTGTTAAGTCTGAAAAGACTGACAAAGACTGTAATTTTTCTCCTGTGAGATAATGGTTTGAAGCCAGCAGCAGATAAAAGATTGCCATAAGAATGGCTTAATTCCCCATCTTGTAAAAGGATTAGATAATTCAGTCTCTTTATGATTCCTTATTCTGGGAAATATATTTCCACTTTTGGTTCTCCTCAGAAATAGCTGCAGAGTGTACTTATTTAAAGGCACAAAGACCTGCATTCAGACATTTTGAAAAGGCAAGCAGCACACAAAAAAGATTATTTTGCAGGCTGTGTCAAAGTGTAAGTTTTGCTCAGCAAGTGTATATTCTAGTATTACCACCTGAAAACATTATGCTGTGCATTATCTATTGGTGACATGGAAACTTTCCACAAAAATCTCCAAGAGTGACTGAAAAATAGTGTGTTTAATTTGCAGAAGGAGAATGGATGTTAACCAAAATCCATTTTTAACTACTGGTTTTATGAATTTTCAAATAATTTGCTGTGTTCTAGTGTGTAAGCACTGAGAAATAGTGTCCTTAAGGAAGCGAGTGCAAAAGCAAGAAACAGACTGTGGTTTGAATGATATCGGTGGAAATGAAGTTAGATTAACTGTATCTTAGATCAGGGTGAAACTCAAATAATACAAACTCTGTATATCTCACATGAATAGAATTACTGGTAGTAACAACATACTGACACCCTTTTATCACTTCTTTAAAGTGGATTTAAAGGAATTATAAATCTCTGTTGGGAAGCATGCTGATTGTGTCATTAAGCTTATATTGCTATGTTTTATTCAGAAATTGTGTTAAATATCTGTATTTATTCAGGTAGCCTTATAGTTTAATTGTGGAAATGTCTGCCTTCCTAGATAATGTTCCGCAGGATAATCCAATAGTCCTCATGCTTCATTTCTCTTCAATGCACATACTTCCTGTATTTTAGTGTTTGGTGAAAACAGAAACTATGACACTGATTTCTTAATGCAACAAGGTGACATGCTGCAGAGGTTTTCTATTGTTGCTTCAGAGGTCGCAGCCACTCTCATTTCTCACCAAATTCACAATCCTCAGTTAGAGGATTCTCCTCCCATAGATCTAAGACATTTTTCTTCTACAGTTCATTGATCTAAAAATCATATAAACTTCTTTTAAAATCTTCATTAGAAAGGTAGTGTGTGTAGCTAAAGCTGATTTTAGTTTTTAGAGTTTTTCCAGATAAAGAGTATTTTTGCCTATTATTTTTTAATAATATTTATTTAATATAATTTTACCATTATACTAACTGGTACAGTCTGTACTAGAAAACTGACATCTTTTTGTCTCTCTACCTGTGAATGCACTAGGAATTTTTCTGGCACGGTTTTAATATTTTCGTATTTGTAAAAGACATTAGTAAAACAAATGGAATAAGTCAGAAATTCCTGGCTTTATATTTAGGTGCTGAAAAAGTTTTGGATTTTACAGCAGTATAAAGGAGTGCAGAACTTGTGGTGTCAGTATGTCAAGGTGCATGAGATCAGAATTTGGATCAGTATGTTTGGGAACAAAGAATGAAGTAAACTCACCATATTATAGGCAAGTCAGGACAGATGATTATGAAGCTTGAAATACTCTTACTGGTGTTGAGGTTGCTAGGGAAAGGTGCAAGAAAACATTCAATGTAACCTAAAAGCTTGTGGGGCCTTTTAGGACTTCTTTTGTCTGATCTCTGTTGCTATAACTTCCCTGGAGTTATGTTTTTGTCCTAAAGAAATTATAATTCAGTATTACAGTGCTATCAGAGAGAGATGCTAGATGTAGATGTGAAGTTTTGAATTACAGAAAGGAAGCAGATGATTTGAAAGGAGAAAGAAAAAAAAAAAGGAAGTCCGATAAGTCAAATTTATCCTTCTTCTCATCTCTGACTAAAATTCCCTTTGGCTGCCAAAGGAACATCATGATGTTATGTGTATAGTAAGTTTCTTTTGTTAATAAGTTCATGATATTCATTAATCTTGCAAAAGGTATATTAGACTTTTTGATCCAAATTAATGACTACTTGATAAAGAAACTAACTATAAATCATGGAAGTATTTGTTAGGGTTTTTTCAAGAGAATAGGTAACTTACTTTGAAATAATGTAAAGAAAATAATTGATTCAACAAGTGAAAATCTCCTTAATTAAGATTCTAATACAAACATGACACTACCTCTGTTTTTCAGAGACTTTTTGTTGTGGCCTTAAAAACATACACCTGTTTTGGCTGATCATGAAAACAACTTTACTGCTCTTTTAGCTGACAGATTTAAGGATTCTTTACCAAATATTCCCCTGCTTCTCACCATATTCAACTAAAAGAAGTCAATTGAATCTTTAACAATGTAGATCAGGAATTTTCCAATTAAATGTGTGTTTCCAGGAATAGTGTTTCACAGAAACCAAAATGTTTTACAGTGTTTATTCAGATTCAACAAAATTTAGCTGACACAGGTCAGAGCAGAGAGAATGGCTGGAGCTGCAGTGCTTAGACATGTAATCTCCCTCCTCCTCCTTGGAGAGTGCCCTTTACTGTCCTGGAGCTCCTGGAGCAATTTTTCTTCACTACTAAAAAGTCAGCAGAAGCATTTGTATTTTCCTTGAAATAAGAGGTTTTCAGGATTTCTTCTCAAGTGGAATTTCAGTTTCTGTTGTTGTTCCCCTCTAGGAAACATCAGAGTTTGAGCACAGTTGTACAGCTCTAGTTTGCTGTGTTTAAAAATAAGTCCTTAGTTGTGTACCAGAATTTGAAGGCCAGCCATATGCACAGTAATTATATAACTCTTGCCTGTAGTCTTTATTTGGGATTAAAGGAGATTTTGTCTAAAAATGACAACCCTTCTGCTGGTTCATTTTAGGAAGGAATAGAATGGGGTTTTGGTTGTTTAAGTGACATATTTCTGGAAGACTAGGTCAAAATAGCATTGACCTAAATATAATGTAAATTTCTCTGACTGTAAGTGACAATCACACTGAATTTTATTTGGCTCCCAAATTTCCTAAAGTATAATTTCTATTATACACTAGCACAAGACAATTAACAATGCACATACTTTGAATCAAGAGCATATACCTCACTATGAGGTATCCAAAGCATTTCCATTTCTTGATTTTCAAAATACTTCATGCCTTCTCCTTAGACCCTGATGTTGGAAAGTACCTATACTTGTGGTTAAGTGTTTGTAGTTATTTTTATTAGTCCTTTGTAGTCCTTGGAAGTATTACGTGAATTATGCTTTTTTTTTTTTTTTTTAATTCTAGTATTCTGCTATAATATCAAACATACTTTAGTTTCTCTAACTACTGATTTTAAGAATGTCATAGAACAGCAGTGTTGACATAGAGGACAATCATTGTGTATGTCTACATTTAGTGCACTGGAGCAGTTCCCAGGTAGAAATTTGTCCTGTATCCAACCTCGACAGTTTGGAGACATGGGCAGAGAAGAACCATCTGAAATTCAACAAAGGCAAATGCAGAGCCCTGCACCTGGGGAAGAATGACCCCCTGCACCAGCACAGGCTGGGGATGACCTGCTGGAAGACAGCTCTGCAGAGAAGGACCTGGGTGTCCTGGTGGAGAGCAAGCTGTCCATGAGCCTGCAGTGTGTCCTTGTGGCCAAGAAGGCCAGTGGTATCCTGGGGTACATTGGGAAGAGCACTCCCAGTGGGTCAAGGGAGGCGATCCTGACCCTACTGAGTCCTGGTGAAGCCACATCTGGAGTGCTGTGTCCAGTTCTGGGCTCCTCAGGGCAAGAGAGACTGGAAGTCCTGGACCTGGTCCAGTGGAGGCTGCAAAGATGATTAAGGGACTGGAGCATCTCTCTAATGAGGCAAGGCTGAGGGATCTATGTCTGTTCAGCCTCAAGAAGAGACGACTGAGAAGGGACCTCATCAATGTGTACAAGTGTCTGAAGGGAGGGTTCCAAGGCACTGGATCCACTGAATCTTGCCTTCTGGGTGATGCCAAGAAATAAAGCAAGATGCAATGGGCAGAAATTGATGCACAAGAAGTTCCACCTGGATATGAAGAAGAACTTGTTTGCTGTGCAGGTGTCTGTGCACTGGAACAAATTGCCCAGAGAGGTTGTAGAGTCTTCTTCACTGGAAATATTCAAGAACCATCTGGACACAGCCGTGTGCCATGTGCTCTAGGATGACCCTGCTTGAGCAGGGAGGTTGGACCAGGTGACCCACTGTGGTTCCTTCCAACCTGACCCATTCTGTGAATCTGTGAATCATGTTTTCTAAATCATACTGGCAGTAGGACTATGATTCACACACCCACAAACTTGTTTGTAGTGATAGACCCTGTATAATGCTTCTGCACCGAATCTATAGAATTTATCCAGAATATCTTTGGTCTTGAAGCCCTTGACAGCTTTCTTGGAAGAAGCCCTACAAGTTGCATTTTGGGGTCAAAGAAAATTCAAATATTTACCTGTAGGCTGTTTGCATTTGTAGCTCTTGAAGTTCCAACACGCAGCTGGGGT
The DNA here is from genome assembly GCA_013397795.1 of Orthonyx spaldingii. NCBI lineage: Eukaryota > Metazoa > Chordata > Aves > Passeriformes > Orthonychidae > Orthonyx > Orthonyx spaldingii. The sequence goes on along the minus strand of VZTJ01002467.1, from coordinate 56,969 downwards.
TAATATAACTGAAAACAATGTCCTCTAAGCAAGAAGTCACACTAGAAACAGATATGGGAAAACATGTTGGCTATCAGGTCTCAAATTTAGACTCACATTAAAATAATAGCTGAAATAATGTTTTGGTTAATAACTGAAGTAGTCCATAAAGTGTTAGTAAGATAGTAGTTTTAAGGTAACTCTTCTAAACCTATGTGACTTTTTAATCTATGCTTCTTTCTGCTTAAGAGTTTTAAGTGTTTTCATTTTGCTGTGGAGATGTCTTATGAATAATATCACTTTTGAAGAAGAAATTGTAATAGTCCAAGTAACAGAATTCTTTTGACAGTAAATAGTTTTTGTGACTTGTTGCTTGCGTTTCATGAGAACCTATTCTAATGTGAATCTGTATGTAAGAAATACATAAATAAGTTGAAAATTGGGTGTGAAAATAAGGTCCAGGTATGTCAAACATCTTATTCACCCATCCACCCAGTACCTCAGCCATTTCTTCCTACAAAGCAAAATCATATGAAATGGATTTTCTGATTAGATACACTGAAAAGATTTTTTTTTGTGTGTGTGTGTGTGTGTGTGTTCTTTATGAGGCAATGGAGCACTTAACTATATCTAAATTCTAGAATAAGATAAGAATAATTTCAATTATTCCTGTCTGGTTTGGATTTGTTGAAGCTCAAAATGGGAACATATTATAAAATCTTGAAAATTCTGATGGGATAAAAGAAGCAGCTCCTACTTCTAGAGATAGTTTTTATATGACTGCAGTGAAAGCAGAAAAGATTGGAGTAATTTTCCTTTTAGTTAAATATAAATGAACTACCAACATGGCTGGAGAGAAGGGTATCTCACTTCTGGTTCCTGCAATTTCATGCATATCCTTCTAAGATTGCATATGTGCTTGCAGTAAATGTGCATATATATGTAATGAAGGGCGATGGGTGAATTTTATTGCAAAGGAAAATGATGTGATTTTTGAGATCTTCCCTTTTTTTGCACAGTTATTTCATTTGCAATTTGGTTTTCCCCTATTTGAACATCTTTAAGATAATGGTACAAAGTTATTTGCTTCTGTTTGACAAGCTAGGCTTTTAAAGAATTGGCAACTAGAGCATTAAAAGCCAGGTACAGAACTATGAAGGATTCAGAGAAGTAATCTTCAAAATTAAGTTTACAACTTCTAAGTTTTATATTTTGTTGTCTTGAGGAGTTCTGTGTTCTATGGAACTGCCTCCTTAGATAAGAAATATTATGACTTTACATTGAGCTTTCCATCGTAAATAAATCATTCTAGGGGCAATAAAAGGAGATAAAGTAATTGGGGGAGGCGGTGTTGGGGAAATGATTTTGAGGAGTACAAACAAATGGGTTACTTGGGATCCATATATATTAGATAACTGTGAGGGTCATAAAATGTGAAATTTAGATAGGGCAGATAAGGTGGTTCTACTTGGTTTCAAAGGATAATTTCAAGCTTAGTGTAAAACAGCTACACAGAGTAAGAATACAGAGTGAAGAAAACTTCTTTTTCTTCTTCCAATAGATAAGTTTTTTCTTTCCCCAAGGTTTTACTTCAATGCATTTTTATGATTCCTGGGCATTGCAAAATTGAATTGCATTTTTCTTATTAATTTCATGTCTGAATAAATCCAAGGTAAGATAACCTTTATGTAAATGGCAGTTCTATTGCATTTGGAGCTACAAAGCATTTCTTCAGAGCAGAATTTGTATTCAGGATTCATAAGAGCCTGGAGAAGGATGGTGGGACTCTTGGGATGCTCATTTGAAAGAACAGATACAAGCATTATTTGTATAAATTGCTGTCAAGGTGTTACAGTCAGCTGGTGCAGCGGGAAAGCCTGAAGACAAAGTCTGCCATAATTACTGTATTTTCCTTTTAACAAGTAACAAAGGAGGTGGAAATATTCTTGCATATATTTCCCTGTGGTGGGTTAACTTTGGCTAAGGGCCAGTTCCCTAACCAGCCAGTAGGATGACAGGAGAAAATTGGAAGTAAAAGCTTGTGGGTTAAGATGAAGACAGGGAAATTGTTTACCAGTTACTGTAGTGGGCAAAGCAGACTTGGCTTGAGGAAAATTAGTTTAATTTATTGCCAATTAAAATAGGTTTAGGTGATGAGAAACTAAAAGACAGACATTAAGACTACGCTTTTCCTCCTCCCTTTCCTGGGCCCAACTTCACTCCTTCACTTCAGGCTCCTCTTCCCACCACCTGAGCGGTGCAGGGGAGACAGGGAATGAGGGTTTGTGGTCAGTCCATTACAGCTCCTCTCTGCCTTCCTTCCTCACCAAGCTTTTCACCTGCTCCAGTGTGAGATCTCCATCAGCTACAGTCCATCCTGGCCGTATTCACCTGCCCTGGTGTTGGTCCTCCATGGGCTGCATGGGATATTGGCTCTGGCATTTCACCATGGGCTGTAGGGGAGTATCTGCCCAATGTGGAGCACCTCCTCCTTTGAACTTGTGTCCTCTGCTGTTTCCCAGTCTTTCTGTTCACTGCTCTTCTGCCTGTTTGACATTGTGGCTGGCTCTTCCTTAACTATGTTTCCTCCAAGGTGCCACCATTTTAGCTGAAGGGCTCAGCTATGCCCTGCCGTGGTTCTTTTTGGAACCAGACAAAACCACCTGTGTCTGACTCAGGGCAGCCCCAGTCTCTCCTCACCAAGACCACCCCACTGCCAACACATTGACGTGGACATCCAGTACAGTCCTATTCAATTAAAATATTTTTGAAGGTGGGGAAGGAATCTTGCAGTTTCACATGCACACCAAAGCCCTGCTTTTGTAAAATAAGACAAAAATACATAAGCTAGGATTCAGTTGGCTGTTCCTTGGAGGCTAGTTTTGGTTACTAGACAGTCTGGGATGTTATGATTGAAGCACGAGTGTGGGCTTTTCAGCAAAGGTGGTCTTTTAATTAGGGCAATGTTGTGAGTAGGTTATGTAATCAGGGATAACATTCTTCTCTGTCTTATCCATGGAATATGATTGCAAATGTTTTCATTGCATTTTTCCACAATTTAGATTGCAAGGGGATAATTTGGCAGAAAGGCCAGAAGATGTCTCCATGGTATTTCAGACATCTGAGCCAGCAGTGTCAGACTCTGATGGTAAGTTACATAAATATTTTCTGCTCATAAAAAAACCCCCAAAGATCAACATCTTGAATTTGAGAGTAGGGGTTATGTCTGTAAAAGATTAAACACTTCCGGTAGAGCGTTCCTAGGCATTTGAACTCAATCGTTTACACTTCAAATCTGTTCAAAGAGCCGCTAACATGTTCTTTATCATGGCCAATTAACACTCCAGAATAATTCCTAGGCATATTTTGAGAGGTACATTGGGCCGAAATTTGTTCTTAGTAGACAGATTTTATGTTAGCACACTGACATTTAAAACAGCTTAATAGCATAGACATGAGGCATTCGTTGCTGGTTGGCTTTTATGCCAAAGAATGGTTTTTGAAATATTTATTACTACACATGCATCCAGATGATTCAAACAATTTACAGTAAAAATAAGGAGTTTATAAAAACTCTGGAAAACACTGTTTCTCCTCATACAAACATGTTTATATGTTGGGTTAATCTGCAGTCAGGAAACTCAGACTTATTTCAATTTCTTCTCAGGTTTTTGAACAGAGTAACACCTGAAATGTTGAAAAAGGGGCTTCGTAAGGGATATCTTTCCAGAGAATGTCCAGCTTTCCTATAGAAGATAAAGTTGATGAAGGTTAACTTTATCTTAGCTGCCACTGTAATGCGGAGAGAAACAAATAGAGGTTTTGACAAAGAATCTGCAAAGATAAATGCTTCAATCCATTCCCTTATTGTTGGGCAGAACCAGCTGAGTCTACAAATTGTATGTTTTGATTTGCAATATAGTCTTCAGCAGCCATGGACAAATTAGCTATGGTGATCAATTAACACAAAAAATCGAATGAACTTCTTTTTTTAAATTATCCTACACTCTCTCTGCTATCTAATGCTATTATATATACTACTAGGTATCTCAGCAACCTGAGATTTCACTCATTTCTCTTGCCTCCTTTGTTAACCAAACATTAGTAACTAATATGTCTTTAAAGATCAAATTTTCAAACTGGTTTTGTGAGAATGCATGCAGTCAAGACATTGGCTTTTCCTTTTATCTGCCATTGATCACTTAATTGAACAATGTAACAGGGGACTCAGGATCTCAAAACATGATGCCCTTACAATCTTCATTAAGATTGTCAGCAAGAGATGCTCAGACTGGTGACTTCAATCAAGCCCTGTGAAAGGAGGGCAAAATTCTTATGTTGTGAGAGTGATTCCCAGAAAGGGAGGTGGTGGTGGTGGCTTGCTTGGGATAGGTAAAGAGATATGCATGCATGAGACTATTGCAGCAAAAACAAATAGATGGATAAGGCAGACATGTAGGAAAAAGTTCTACACTTCACAAAATAATTTTTGAACAGATCTCATCCTTCCATTTTCTTTCCTGTGTACCTTTGTTCTTGAAGTGAACAAGCCATGCCATCTTCTGAAATTGCAGGCTTCAATTAAATAGTCAGCTGTTGCTAAGTGGCAGAGACACCAGGATTAAAGAAGGTGAAAGTATCCAAAAGTACTGGATGCTGTGTTACATTGGAGCTGGATCTTTCATGGTCACAGGGTATGGAGCACAGAAGTGCTATAGCTGTTCTATCTTCGGCCACTTCATATAATTCTGAATACTCTGCAGTTAATATGGCTGCAGAGAAGATGGAAAACACTTTCTCCAAAAAAACCAGCACATTCAATAAAATATAGGGAGTAAAAGTTAGATAGGTAGGTGGGGTAATGACATTCCTGTTGCTGTAAACCCATCTATCTCTGTCTATGAATATACATGGACCTGTTAGTCATATAGCTGGAAAAAAGCAAAGCCTCTCAGGCAAAAAGACTGAAGTCAATTGTAAGGTAATGCCAAATTTCTGTCAAGAGATGCCCTCAGAAATGTTCAGTGTGTCAAAACATATGGTTGGGGTTCTTTTTTTCCTAAAATGTTGGCTAGTGCTACATTTTGATTTGAAAAAAAAGGCAGCTGGATTTCTCAAGTAGGTACAGACTATAAACAGAACTCGGGCAACTGCCCATTCTGTCAGCCTCTCCTATAAATGCAGTACATTATTTGCTCTCTGTGCATCTGATACTTATTTCCAATAAATATTATGTATGAGAGAATGATAAAAGAAACTCATAAAGATATTGTTAAAAAAAACATAAGTAACCAAGGCATTGTTGCACTGAGTTTTTAGTTATGTCTTCTTACAGATGTATGATATAATGAAATAGTGACTAGCAGGTTTCACTTACCAGGTTTATTTGAATTTATTTTCTGCTGTTATTTATCAGTAGCAATGACCTTACTGAGGGAAAACTGTTCATTGGGAAGTGCTGATGCAAACCATTCATTCAAGAATAAGCAAGCAAGGTGCTGATGCACAGCAAAGTTGTGAGTAGCTTTCTTTAGATAATGATCTGTTTCTGTTGTTAGATCTGGAACATCTCTCCCATGGATTTCAGATGAACTAAGCTCAGAAGTAATTGGCAGAACATCTGATCTAACAGGCCTCATAAATGAACTTCATTTTAAGCAATTCCATCTAATAAATTTAATGTAGTAGCTTATGTGAAAAGATCACGTGCAGCATCAGACACTATACTGACTCCACTGGCAATTTGGATCTGGTTCTAATTAACTACTACATTGATTTCCCTTTAGTATAATCCTGCTGAATTGGACAGAGTTGTGTTTGATCCAAGTAGTAAAAATGAGAGGTAGGAATCAGGTCTTGAAATTGAAGAACACAAGACACCTTAAAGCTGCAGTTTCTTTTCACTGTCCTAAACTATATTCTCAAAAATGTTTCTCTTTTCCACTGGACCACTTAGGAAAGAACTAAGGGAAGAATTTAACAGGTTTTTGATTTTGATTAGAAGCAGCAGCATTGATAACTGCACAGCAAACATCCCCTGTAGATGCCAAGCCTGTCTGGTTTGTCTCTTGGATCAGTTCTCCACTGAGCCTTGCCCTTGTTCTGTAGAGGTAGATGGGGAGAATGGCTGAGGCTTCAAAATATACACATTGTGACAGAATTGATCTAGAAAAATCTACATCTATTAGTCCCCAGTGTGTTTTTCAGGGTGGGGAGTTTGTAGAAGCAATCTACTTCTATATCTTTGGGGGATTTTTAGATACTTAGAAATAATATCACTAAAGGATGATTGTTCCTTTACTCCCAATTTCCTATAAGTACCATACAACCTTATTTTACTTGTTTCATTCTCTTCTGCTGAAACGGACTTTACCCTTGGAGTGAAGCCATGATATAAGGCAGGAAAAGAAGACATTATTGCAAATAAAGCTTTTGCAGTCTATGCATTCCTGTAGAAGGAAGTTTAAAATGCAGTAACTTATTAGGGAGTAAGCTCTTAATATAGGATAAATGAAAAGTTCAAACACTTCTAAACCACTCCTCAAATTATCTGAGAAAAGCTGTTTGTTATGTGAGTTTCTTTGCAGTGTGTCGTGCAACTCCACATATTTCTGAGGTGTGAGCAAAGACTTTTTTCTTTTTTAACTCTACCTGGAATAATATAATTGGACTGAAAACGATAGATTCTATGGTACTATGCCACTGTGTAAATGTGGTATTTCCTATTTTATTGTGCTGTTACATCTACAGCTCTACAGATTATATTGTGATATATAATACTTATAATACTATATAATGCTAAATAAATTTCATGAGAGCAAATTTCACATCAGTAGTTCATTCCCTATCAGACAGGAGACACTGATTTTTATTATTTGCAGTTAGCTAGTAGAAACGAGAAAAAAAACTAAGATGTATAGTTGGGTGTTTTGGTTCTGGTTTGTTTGTTTATTTATTTTTGTTCGGGTTTTTTCCCCCCCTTTAAAGTGTCAATATAGTAGAAAGTTCAAAACAGGCATTAGGATGTAGAGGAAAAATTTGAATTTGGGATGTTCAATTAAAATATGAACATATGAAACACATGTGTTGTTGTTCTAGATGGAACTGCATGACCAGGGTAAAAAATTAAGGATGCAAATATGTAGGAATTAGGATTGAGAGCTAGATAAGGCAGTGGCAAAAGTGCAGCATCATCTCTCAATGCCCACACAATTCTCTGACCACAACTTTGCGTTATCATCACCTCTTCCTCCTCCACTGTCATTTGTGTTTGCAATGAATTGGTAGCCACAGTTGCCACACTTCAGTATAGTTCTGCTTTCATAGGAAGTATAGTCTGAGGTGTTTAACAAATTGGGTTCTGGAAACATAAGGACCTCCCTGCTAAGTGTCTGAATAACAGCAGAATGCAGGGAAGACGAGGACATCTTGTTTTATTAGGCTGCTGATGCAGCATCTAACCTTAGCAGAGTATTAGGTAAAGAGTGAAACTGCATAGAATGTTACTGGAAATTGTTTTCTCTGACATAGGCGCTTGAAATCTGTTTTAAGTCATTACATATACATCCAAGAGACTCCTTTAGACTCCTCACAAAATTCTGTGATTTTACAAATGTGGCAATATGGGCAAAAATTATATTTGCAAGGCTTTTAAATGTTATCTAAATTGACCAAAACCTTTTACTTCATGAATTTTAACTGAATTAATTGAATATATTTTTATTCATTTTATTAAAGCTGGAGATCCACTATTCACTTGTGTAAAGGGTAAACAATATTTAGTGTAAATAGTAAAGGTAATAAAGAACCTATATGATACCTTGGCAGCTGAGGGAAGCTTGCTTATCACTCTAGTCATGTTAGAGACACTGTTCCACGTTGCATTAAGTTTATTAATTAAAATCAGACATAAATTATAATCCATTGAAGTGTAACTGAAAAGTAGTACATTTACAGCAGCCACATTTACCTTCCCAGCAGTAAATTTTTAGGCATTACATTTTCAAAGTGACTAATGCTTACTTAATTAGAGTGATTTACATTTCTCTTCTACCTCTTTGGAACAGCTCAAGTACCTGGAGTTGAAACACTCACAGAAGATATTGATGAATTTCAGAGTGCCTCTCAAGTGGCAGCATCTGTAAGTATCTTCCCTTATGGCTAATCCTGTAATTTTTAAAAGCAGTTTCATAAAAAATAGATTGTGCATAAAGATAAAAGTTGTTCTTGCCAGCACTCTCATCCTAGAGAGAAGAAAACTGAATTTACATAACTCTTCTGAATTTTCAGTTCTCTGTCTGTTTTATTTTTTCATTCTAGGAAAGGCGGTATTTTGAATTACATTATTATAATCTACAAAACCACATGTTGTTGAACTTGCCCATACAGCTCCCACTGCAAGTGCAATTGTTTTATACCTATTCCGTATGTTTTTAAATGCTAGTCAAATATTAATTTTACCACATAATATTCAATTTTACAAATTGAAGGACACAGAATAATTCAAACTCTAAATTTCATTCTGAAATATGAAATTGTAATAGTGCAGCTCTAATTTAGCTTTTTGTTAGCATTTGTTGGGAACTATTAAACTAGAGCAGTTTAGTTAAAATGTATGGCTAGTTGATATGTATATTTTTAAAGAATGCAATATTATGCTTGGTAATATCTCCATCTGTTCTTTTATTTTGAAATATAAAAAAATCTTTGCACATATGCAGTTTGTAGAAAACATAACCAGCAGTAAAATAATTTTTAAAAAATTATATAATCATAATTTTGGCACTAGTTGTATTGCACCAGGAGTTTGAATATAGTTTTGTTTTTTTTTTTCCCTAAGGCAAATAACTTGACAGTAGTTGTTCATTTTTGCAAAATTTTAGACAGATTTAAGAGGACACATTAATTCCTGTTCAGTCTGTTCAGCAACACAGGTTTATAGCACACTTTAGTGTTGATATGGGAAATGAAAGAAGGGCTTGGTGTTTGTTAGCTAGGGAAAAAATGGCAATATAAAGAAAAAATAAAAATGGCAGTTCAGATATGTATTAGCATAAAATACATAACATAAAATCACCCTAGGACATTCAGTCTTTCAGGTAGCTGATGCAGCAGTATGAATAAAGCTAGATAATATTGAACATTAATTATTTCCAACCGGAATTATCAAAGCAGTTGACGGATATGGAGTTCCAGATAATTCCTAAAGCTCTTTGAGAACTTGGAATGCAAGAACTTCACAGAGCATTTGCTGGTATTGGGCAAAAAGAGTAAAGAACAGATCTTCAGCTGACATTGCTTGGAGCTTCTTTTTCAAACCTCCTTTCTGCTTCCCACCAGCAAACAGAGGGGTATAATACATTTTACAGCAGTTTCTGAAGCCACATTTTCATATTGATTTGGATCTGCAGATACAAACTTTGATTTATTAATTCTGTGGATGTGTAACATAGGGAGAGAGCAACAAATGAATTGAATTACATAGAAAAAATAAAAATGCAAGGAAAACAAAAGTTCATTATGCTTATTATCAAAATCTTGTTACAGAAAGGTACAGCCCTCAACTGAACAGTTTTACACGTATGATCTGTGTGTGCAAGCTTAGGAGCAAACAAACAATATGTACCTGTGTCATTTCATGCTCTGGTAGTTTCAGACTTATATAAGGTTGCCTGGAGGATGGGACTGCCAGAGGCAGTAAGGTTACCTGGCCTGAATCCCTGAAAGCCACAACGATTGATGCTGTTATTGCCAGTGCTGCAAAGAGAAGACAAGAGCGGTTGCAATTCTTGGTCTGTCCATCCATCCTCTCCTTGGGACAAAGGCAGATCATTTCACATCCCTGAGCTCTTGAAAAACTACTTTGACTAAGTTTCTAAGGAGCCAGTTACTGTTAGTTCATATGCTTTAGGATTTTTTTGGTGTGTTGTATGTTAGTGTTCTTGCTTAAATAGTGTGTAGCCAGCTGATTGTATACTTTTGTCTTTTTAAAATGGCTTGGTATTCAGAATAAGATTCAGATATCCAACACTTTGTAACTCTATCTCCTCAAAAAGAAACAAATGATCCAACTGTTCTTGCTACTTTTTAGGGCTATGAAGGAGAGATGTGTTCCATGCTCCCCTATTAATTTTCAGAGAGACTTATTCTTTGACAGTCTTGACATACAAAATACAGAGATAGAACTGAGATGCCTCATAGGAAGGCTATGTAGATAAATGCAATCTTGCAATGGATTTCCACAAATCCTTCAAAGCAGTAAGAAATATGCCCGAACAGTTACTTCAGAATTGATACCAAAATGCATTCTCATGACTTGAATGATTTTTAGATATTATATGAAATACAAGATGAGGGCAAAATAGAATAAGATGTTGATCGGACATTTCTCATAAATTGGACAAACTGGTTCATGGCGTTCACTCAAATGTGCATATTACATGAAAAAATTCCTGATGTGGTTCAAGGTGTGCAGTGTTTAATATTGGTACTGCATTCCAATAGGATAATTTTTGTTTGTTGCTAGTTAAATGGATGATTATATAAAATATTTCTCTACTAATGTATATTTGACAAATTTTCCTCAAAGATACCTTGGCCTTCAGAGGTTAAGTGTTTTGAGAAAAATAGTAGGATAAAGTAGCAAGAATTATACATAAGTATCTTCAGAAAAAAATTTTGTATTCTTTTTTTTATGCCCCGTGTATGAATCCACATGTAAGATCTCTAATATGGATATTAAAACAATCTGGATTGTTGTACTCAAAAAGGCAACATCTATGTCTATAACACGGTTTGAGTACTTTACACTATGTCTATGTTCTGATTTTCTTGCAGCTTTATATGTTTACTGTTCTATTTCTGAAAAACCTGGAGGTTTTTGTAGTTAGAACTTTTTCTTTAAGCTGTTTAGAAAAGAATCTTTTGCTATGCTGTATTTTTCATAAAAAGAGTTAATGTTTGAAAAATTGAGAACTTAGATTTTCTGTGTTGCACTATCCCAAACAAGGCATTCTGGAAGAATAAGTGAGTAAAGCTGGCAAAAAGCTGGTTGAAGTATTTACAGGTATCAGCACTTTCCCCAAGTGTTTTGCAAGATTTCAAAGTGGAAGCAAGCATTGAAAACATGCTTAGAGATCCTAGTTTACTGCCTGGCAAATATTACGTGTAATGAAAAAGTGCCAGGCAAAATGCAAAAGATTTTTCTTGAGATTTTTTTCACTGTGGTGAACACAAAGTTTGCTAGCCAAATATTTAGAACAATTCCAGAAACATAAAGTGAAATAAGACTCTAAGAAAATACAAAAGTGATACTAGGAAAAATTTAAGTGGCCTGGAATTCTGGCTGAAATGGAAAAGCAGAGTATCAGAGGAAGCTGCTGACTTTACAGTGACTAATAGATAGAAACGGGGCAGATGCACTGATTAGATCACATCGAGTAGCCTTGGCTTCTCTCTGAGTTGTTTCTTTTACCACCTGGATCCAACAGGACTTATGCTTCGTTTTTGGGTTTTTTATGTCAATCTTGTCTTGCACATAAAAAGGTATATTTTTCTTTGTAAATTATCTGTGTGAGGCAAATCAATCCAAATGCAGCAGAAACTGGAAGAAAAATGTTGTCCAACTGCAGAAAGCATTTCTGCATGAATGTGCCTTGGGTTTTTGCTCTTTATTACAGTGGGAAAAACACTGTAATAAAGTGTTTTATAGAAGTGTTTTGTTTTAAATAAATTTTTTCCTGTATTCCCTACTGCTTTGGAACTTTTCATTTGCTTTCATAGAAGAAATACAGACATGGATTTTCTGTGATAAATGCATAAGTTCCTTAATTCAGTTTGTGAAAAGTCTTGAGACTTCATGCACAAGCTTAATTTTTTAAGCTTTTATTCTTGCTGTCAATATATGTAGAATACAATAATATTACAATCATACACGATTTCAGTTCTGTTTCTTAGAAATTTCCCACTATTTTCCCCTACAACAAAACTACGAAGTAACTTAATTACTTGTAGAAGTTTGAGTGTAATCAACAGAAATCGCCTGAACTTCTGCATTTAACTAAATCTATAAATTATTTACTGGGTTGGAGTCACTGTTTAGCATTTAGCAGGTTAGTCAGTAAAATAATTGTTTTAAGACTGTGCTGCCACATCAGGAGCAACAATGGTGCACCTTTGAGGTAGCATGAATTATAAAGGCCATATTTATGTCATATTTATGTTCAAATTAGTGATTTATGAGCATATATATGTTCTAATTGGTGTGTTCTGATACTAAAGTTTCCAAATCCAAGCTGAATTTTGTAGTTGTGTGGAAATTCAGGCACTTAAAGGTGAAATTACAAATTTTGACTTCAAATTTTAAATCTTCTATAAAAATAATGACAGATAATATTAGATTACTGCAACTTTTCCACAGGTAATAAAAAAACCCCATGCAAATATGTAAGCTTAACCACTGTTAGGTAAATTAACAATACAAGATGGCTAGAAAAACAAAATGTCAAGATTCTTGGGAAATAAGTGATAATTCCTGCAAATAGTTAAGGAAGTAGTTTGAATTGTATACCTTGGACCTCTTTGGTTGAGACCTCCCGTATGTAAAACAAAATCCATAAAATATATATAGGTTTTTTTATATATGGCTGAAAAAAAAAACCCCCAACAAAAAAAAAAAAACCCAAAAAAACCCCCAAAAAAACCAAAAAAAAAAACCAAAAAAAAAAAACCCGAAAAACCCGCCAAAAAAAACCCCAAAACTGAAATTTCTTCTTGGGTGAAAATATTTGTATTAGAAAATATTTAATCCTCTAGAAGATAATTCTAAATTGAAAGAACGTTCTGAACTTTAGAAAAATATATGTAAAAGAAAGAAATCAATGAATGCCCTGTTTTTACCTGTCTAAAATTTTGGGTTCTTGGGCATGACAAATTCAGAAATATTAGTCAAAATAACAGTAAATAAAACAGAACCAAAGTTTAGAAAACAAATGTTTTGGTTGTATTTCAAAAACTGAAACAAATGTGATTGCCAGGTATCCACATATTTCCTGCTTCCTGCTTTCTTGTAAACAGAAAAACTATGTGTAAGTTAACTCAAACTACCATTTTTTAGTGTAAGGTTTAGCGTAAAATCTGCTGCTGGCTGACTGCCATGGGAAGCCAAAAGCTTGTAATTTCAATTACATGGCATTTCAAGTAAAACAGGCCCTAATGTGGAAGGGGGGATTAGGGGTGGCAGCTGACATTGTAACAGAGCTCAGAGAAGACTTGTTATTTTTGCAGATGGCTTGCTCACCTTATGTCCTTGAACAGATTATGGAAGCTGAAAGATTAAATATTAGGTGACCTCTTTACAGAAAGTACATGTTGAGTGAAGAATCCTTAAACAAAATATTGCACAAAAACATTCCTCTGCATACATAACATCTGTACTTGCCACCTGCTTGGACAGAGTAGAAATGGACACTTGTAAACAAATTGTTCAATAATGAAGCTTTGGGTTTTTAGGGTTTTTTTTATTTTTTTAATTTAGAGGGATCGCTGTCAAATGTGTCTATGTAAGATATTTAAGTTATTCAGCAAAGAAATGCTTTGTTATACATAGAAAGCTAAGCCCGGTTGTATTCCTTATTCCTATCTCCTGAAGGTACCAATAAAATTTCCACTTGATTAGCAAAACTGTATAGAATCAGAAGTACAATAAAAACACTTTTCATAAACTTACAGCTTACCAGGAATTAACTAATTTGGTTTCACCTTTTTCTCATTTCATTGTGATCATTGAATTTGAGTAGTCTTCCACATCCAGCTGGGCTTGCACATGAATACCTGGGTTTTACTTTGAAACAGGCCAAAATCACATAGAAATACGTGCTGAATAGTTTATTAACACTTTTTATGGCCAGTAAGGAAGAGCAATTTATTTTCTAATAAGTATTCGATTTCCAGGTGATGTTGTAAGAAAGTTGGAGCCCTAACTCTTGGTCTTAGCTATTGTGAAAAGTGGTTCCTCTGTAGAACTCCCCAGGTGTCAGTGGGTATTACAATAGTCCATGTCAATTCAGCTGGACAGTGAGATCAAGACATTCAGATCTGCATTGGTGTTTTTTAAGAGACAAAAGCTCTACTGATTCATGCTGGGTGGCATTGTAGTACAGATTGAAGTACAGAGAGTGAGCTTGAAAAAGCTTTCTTACTCTTATTCATGATCTCCTTAATTTTATTTCTGTTCCACTGTGGCATTCCTGGTAAGTTATGGTATTTTCCAGAAGTTTGGGAATCAGTGATGAGAAGGATTATCTCTGGCCTTATTGTTTGTATTTTGTTTTTATTTTAGCAGTAATTTGGCTAAGGGATATAAGGAAGAAAAAAGCAATAATGCATGTATTTTATGTGAAGAAATGATGATGATATATAAAGAAAGTCTCTTAAGAAATGGACACACAGTTGACAAATGTATCCCAAGTGCTTTGTTTGAACATATTTCTGGTGCAGAGAGACACTGCCTCACCTTCAAAGTCTGAAGGTGATGAACAGGACACAGAGTTGTTTCTACAAGTTAGAATGAATATCTTTCAGGAACATCCTCGTACTTAGATCTCATTAATCTTGTTAATGTAAATAAGCCATTTATAAATTTTGTGCTAATATTTATAAAGCTTAATGAATGAGCAATGGCAATGGTAGTTTGGAAGATGCTGAAATGATTGGAAGGATTCTGTGCACATACTTCATACATACATGCTGTATTTTTCAACTACTTTCAGTCTGCTGTCATTATTGTTAAAGTTAACTGACATTGGTGTTTTATCTCTGCAGTTCCTGGCTAGGAGACAAAGGATAAGTTTTGGTGAAGTGCACTAAGAATGTGTAAATAAATGGCTCTGAAGCCTGAATCCCATTCTTAAGTGGCATATCTGAACTGCTGCTATGTATCCAGTGGAGAGAAGGGGCACCAGGGAATTTTGCTAGAGCTGTACAAATTCATTTGTCCTTGCATTTGAATTCACATGCTTCCAAAACCTTCTTGATAACATCCCCTACTTTCAGTTTGTGTTTATCTTTTAGGAATAAGGCTGTTGCATAAATTGTTTGTTGGAGACACTGAGGACCTCTGTCTGTGTTTATACATTATTCACCTAGATGAACTCATAGTCTCAAAATGTTAAAAAATATTTTTCAATGCTCAGTGTTATTTAGAAATGCATTAAAAAAATTACCTGGGCCTGCCTCCAAAAATGTTGCTGGTTATAGCCCTGGAATATTTAGCTTCAGAGAAAGAACAAAATATTGTTACAGTACAGTTTCAATGTCTTAATAAACTCTTATGCCCTTTTTTTCCCAGATCATTTTGATTCTCTATCAAGTAAGCATTTAATTCGAAGACACTATTATAAGCACATAATATCTCATCTTCCATAGCTACTATAGCAGTACTGTTCTGATCTTTTGTGAAGCTATTGCCTGAAAAAATATCATAAGCTTATGATATTACATAAAACAGAAAATGCACAGGAAGAGTTACAAAATTTGGGGGAAAATTCATCCAAAGTTATCCTGGTTTCACAGGGTCTTAGAACTGTGTATCTGAAAGGGAGTTTGAACATATAACAGTATGTAATGATAGAGACTGAATATATGTAAATGTATTTATTTTAAATCATACGCAAGATTAATATTTATTCTTTGAAAGAATGAATATGTCTGTGCAATGTCCAGAACTGAAACCAAATTTGTATGGAATGTGTAGATATGCTGTTGTGTGCTTGTATGGGCTTATACTCAGGCATATCTGTATGTCTTAAATCAACTTACATGAGATTTAAAAACCTGTGTTGAAACATGTGAAGGTATTGCAGACATTTGATGACCTTTGTGATTTGGAGTCTCCTAATTTGAAGTCACTTAATTTAAATATTACTCATGTTTTTATAAATGTCTAAAGCGCTGTCATGGTGACAATATTTAGGGAATAATTTTTCTTCATTTATCTAAGATTCTACTAAGACAGTAGAGAGCTTCCTTTACTCAGTCACCTTTGTTTTGTATGAGCCTTACATGACTACTGTGCATAAAGGAAAGAAGTACAGTAAAGGCAAAATGTATGAAAAGCCAGCAGAGGTTTGTAGAAGAGAAAGATAACTCCATATCATTTCCAGGACATGGAAAGTGAAATCTTCTCATCAGGCTAATCTTTGGAAGTGTTTTTTAAGGAGGTTAAAGGGTTACTGAAAGCTGATAATAATTTGATATAATAAGCTTGAATAGTCCAACGTAAGAATATCAGAAGAGCAGTTTGGTTTTCAAGGATTGCTACAGACCACTGACTAGTTTTTATTCCATATTTAATCAGAGTTATATTTATGAAAGAAATTGTATATTCAAAAAAGGATTAATCCTTATAATACTGAGGGCTTTTTTCCCTGATGCTTTTTCCCAGATATGAAAATACACCCTATAAAATGCAAATAAAAATGTCCTTTTTCCGCCATAAAAATCTGGGCAAAGAGAATGTCTAAAACCAGGTTGAAAATTAAAATACTAGAGTTCTCTTATATGCTTTTTCTCCCTTCCCATCTCTTATATAGTTTCATTTCTTTCAGAGGAACTGATCACAGAATAATATATTCTTCCATTTAGAGATAGATATTAGATAATGATTATCCATTTGAAATAAGCATTTAGGCATGTGAATAATTTGAGATTAATATTCTGTACTGAGCTCAGTAAGGACCAAGGTGACAAATGCTCAAAATCTCTTAGGGGAACAAGTGAATCAGATCTAGTCACATGTCTGAAATAAAAATGTTTGAAGATGAGTTCACTGCTGAGTAATTTACTGTTTTATTCAGCTATTCCTCTGTATTTACATGGGGTTAAATACAGGTAACTGTAACCAGAGAAGAACTAGCATAAAAAAATATGGCAAGTTAAAAAAAAAAAGTTGTTATTGTTCTAAAAATGTTATGATTCAATAAGAACAGAGGTACCTGCAGCTTCAAACTATTTTCTATGCTGGTAAATGTGACTGGGCTTTTTTGCATACACATGAACAGCATTACAGTATAGCTCTTGCTTTGTAAATATAAGTCTGTGTTCTGTTTTAAAGATGCATGGTTCACAATGATCACTTGCATACAAGGCAGTGTTTATTTGGAACAGATTAAGAATAATGTAAATTATAACCCAGATAGCATTTTACTTCTTTAGAATTATGCCTACTTTTCTAAAAGGGAAGATAGCCACACCATTTAAAGCAATTTTTTTCTGAACAGAGATGACATCAAACCTATATTGTCATGTTCATCCTTTGAACTGTGCTACACCTTTCCCTATGGGATGAGAGTCTGGCCAGGGAAGTGCCATCACTCACGGCAGTGATCCGCAGCAGCCGAGTGTCAGCTGTGATGCAGCTCCAGCCTGACAGACTGTGGAGCCCCGTGTGCCCTCTGTGAATGGGCCACCAGTTTGGGTCTTCCTCCTCTGATCAATCATTCTTCTCCCTGAAATTACTTCAGCTTAATGTCTTCGAAACTGTGGCCCCTCTGTGAATTTGCTTGGCATTTAATGAAAGATTTAAAAATTAGTAAGAGGTGAATGACAGTGAGACCATTGCATAAGCCTTGTTTTTTTAGGAAACCAACAAAACTTCCTAGACTATAGCAGAAATGTTTTGGTGAGGTAATAATGTAAAATTTAGTTCAGATATGTTGTCAAGAATTATTTAATTGATGGTTTTGTTTGTTGTTTTTATTTGGTTTTTTTATGAGCAAGTCTTGCACACTTGGTCATATGTTTTATTGTGCATTTCAAATACATATCTATCAAGTTTACCTCAGAGAATATTTTACAAAAATTTCCTGAAACTATATTGAGTGGGTTCCAGAAAATGCAAATAATTTTGAATGCCACAGTGTTCAATAAAGAAGAGACTGGGGAGATGGTCTGTTTGTTGACAACCCTTTCAAACTGCTATGTTGCCCTGATGATTTAGTTGCCATTTCTGAAAGGAATACTTCTTGCAGTGATAAAACAGTACTGGCAATTTTGATTAGGAAATTCTATGATATTCCCAGAAGTACTGCTTTGCAGAGATACCATGCCAAATGTTACGGTAATTTAAAGTAAGTGTGACTTTTACTAAGTAATTGGAACTGCAGAGAATGTAAATCATTGAGGAATTTGTCCTGTTATGATGTCTCAGGATAGAGCAAGAGCTTGTGTGAAGGTGTATATTTGAGTTATTTTAGAACTGCTTGTTTTAACTAATTCCTACTATTTATTTTATGTTAAGAAATTATATTATTTTGCATAAAATTTTATATATTCTAGATAATAAGCACCAGCTTCCTGATCCTAAATGGGGACACAACTCGTTTAATTGTTTCATGTATAGCTATGAAACCAGATTAAAAGTATTCCATTTTCTTTTTATCTGTGTAAGTCTCAGACAGTTTGGACCTTGGATACCGTGACTATCAGACCTGGAGGTTCCCCAAGGCAGAAACTCCTAAAGGACTCCTTAGCAGCAAAAGAACTTCAGACCATGGAAAAACACCTAGCTGGTAAGTATGGGATCAAGGAACCATAAAATGCTTAGCAGTGCTCACCCACCTTGCTCTGTCAATATTTCAGATGAAGTAAAAAGTTATCTAACTCACGTGCCGATGAAAACAGATGAAAACTTTAATTTCCCTTTTTTTTTCATTGAAGAAAACACAATTGGTGTTTTATTTGTAGCTGTAATGAACTTCACTGTAATTGCAGTAAGTACAGTACTTAAACAGTAAACTGTGTTAAATATACTGTGTATAAATAGGTGGTCTGAAAGCATAATCACTTATTTTTTTGTTTTCATGTATCACCAAGACATGCAATCAGGAGGTATTGATGTTTTGCTTACTGTTAAATAGTCTTTAAAAGCAGGTTGCAGTGGATCTTTAGCTGGAGAATAGATTGCTTTACAGGAAAAACTCACCTTGCTCATGAATATTCTGGCTGAGTGAACTCTGTTAATTTGTGTGTCTTGGAATATGTGCACCATCTTTGATGGGGTAACAATTTCTGAAAAGTCAAACAAGAAAAGTGTGGGGTTTTTGGTAAAAAGATATTTAAGAGCTTTATAAAAATGTAAAAAAAAAATCTAAAATGTAGCTTGCAGTTTGTTTTTCTTTGTAACTAATGTTTTCTATCTTCAGCTTTCATTAAAAGGTATGACACAGACCTATAGAGTGGTAGTCCTATGTTACGCATGACATTTGTCATAGGGTGAAAGCTTCATAGGCTAATTCTATTAAAAGTAGTGCTGCAGAAGAACATAAAGACTGTATATGTGAAATGAAGGTAGACATGAAATTTATCTGATCCTTTTTTCAAGTGATTTAGAGAGTGAGGCAGAGAACACTTTTGGTATGATTTTCTAAAAGACTTTGTGTATTTATCTTGCCAATAACACTGGTGTGAAAGACTTGGGAGCTGTATCCTCCTTAGAAAGGGAGTGTTGCAGCTGAAGTCACGACAGAAGACAAAGCCATGAGCACAGTGAGGGAATGTTTTTAGGAACAGGTTTTGCTCATACTAGAGCAAGAACTAAAAATTGTGATATATACAAATGAAGCTTTTTTAGGTGAGTTTTGTGTCTGACAATAAAGATGCTGTCATTCAAATTTTTTTATAGGTTCATAAAGCTTTCAACTATTACAGCTGCAACCACTGCCAAACTAGACTGAAAAATCCATGAGCCCTCTATCTAAACTGAAATGCTCAGGAACATCTAGTAGGAATCAGGAGTGCAGCAAACCAATCTGTGGTTTCTGTAGCATAACATGGACCTGTGTACCCCAGTGTACTGAGGTAGCACTTGTTTTCCCTTATGTTGCTGCAGTTGTCACTCAGGAGGGGTCTGGTGAAGATCTCCCTACTTTGATTTATGTCCTAACTGGTCTCACTTCCATAGTCATATAAGCTGTTCTTGTATGCATTATGCTGTGAAAAATGCAGTCCCTTGGCAAAGCTGACAGTAATAACTACAATATTCAATAGAATATGGAATTTTAAATAATTAACTGTAAACTAACTAGCTACATTCACATAATCTCTGAGATTCAGTCTGCAGTTGTGTCACTCACATCAGTGCTGTTCCTGTCATTTGACTTTGGGCCTGTTATTTTAGTAAAGCTGTAACATGAGGTTCAATCATTCTACCGTTCAGTAATTTTTGTCTGGCTGAGAACTTCACATGAAAACAGCCCAATTATTAGACATTGGACTATTGTATTCTAATAATTCACACTGTATTATAACGCCAGTGGTGCTTGAGACAATTATTCCCCTCAAAGACAAGAATAACATAATTTCCATGAATAATCCGTTCAGAGTATCTCAGATAACAATGCTGTGGTTTTGCTTAGCCTCATTTGTCTTATACATTTCCAAAAGATCAAGTGTCTGTGATATCAACAAGTCTCTTGTTTCCGTTCTCTTAGTAAGTGCAATGGAACCTATTAATTCTACAAAATGGCTGCCTATCTAGGCAGTAATTTAGATGCCTGAGTTATGACTTGGATTACCTGTGTAATGATGAAATATGGTTCCCTATCTCAGATACACTTTTTAAAGGGGCCTGGCCTTCCCTTATGGACTATGTGCTGGATAAAACTCACTCCTAACATAAGGCATAATTTGGTACCTGTGCCTAAATTAGGGACTAATACTAACTGTCAGCAACTGCCTCAGTACCTTGATATTTGAAAGCAGCAGTTTTGCAAATCAGAGACTGGAGCAATCAGTTTTCTTTTCCTTCTCTACATATGGCTCATATTTTTTTGGTCTAAATTCCAGGCTCTTATGTTACTATGGCTGCTTTATATCACATGCAAATGGAGAGGTTTTTTGGTAGATGATTCCAGTATCTTGCCAATTTGGTTTGTTACACTGATTTTGTGGTCTTTGTATGCTTCTAGAAAATATTTTATCACAAGAAGAACTGTTAAAAAATAAACAGTTTGTAAGTGCATATGAATCATATCCTTATTCTGATATTTTTTATATGAAAGCAAAGTGCCTTTGGGTTGCTCTGTTGAATTTTATTTTCCTTTAAATGACCTCAACAAGGATTTTTAAAAATCCTAAGTCATCATTCAATCATGTTATTTAATATGGATCAGATAATACTGCAAAACTGGGGATATGTGATTTCTTTTTCTTTCTGGTTGAAAAGCTTATATTAAAGCAAAATCAAACAGAGGATATGCAAATAAAACGGAATAATTATGCTATGGAAACATGTTAATTTTATGTAGAGAAATGATTATAATAATTGGTTTATCTGCAGGCTTGATTGCTATATGAAATTAAGGAAACACGAGCCAGCATATAATGCTTATTTAAACTCTTACTAAAGCATTCAATATTCATGCTATTTCTTAGCATAGTGAAATCACTACAGAGAAGTTGGAGGTCTGTAATTTTGCAAAGAGATAGACTAAGCTGAATCTTTGCAAGACCATATTCTTCATTTGGTTTAAATCAAGTGGCCCACAGTATCATTTATTGGCCCCTGAATTTTTGCCAGGTGTCTTACAAGTTCTGCACCAAAAGAGGAGTGGGCAATAGGTTTAGGGAGCTGATTCTCCCACTGTAAGATCAGCTCAGAGCATGGTGCTAATAATGCCAAGGTCACGGGTTCTATCTCCATACGGGCCAAACTGAAGAGTTTGACTCGATGATCCTTGTGGCTCCCATCCAATTCAAAATATTCTGTGACTCACTACTCCACATGCATGAGACCCCACCTGAGTGCTACATTCAGGTCTGGGACCCCCAACATAAAAGGGATGTGGACCTGTTTGAGCGGGTCCGGAGGAGGCCATGAAGATGCTCAGAGGAGCATCTCTCCTGTGAAGACAGACTGAGAGACTTGGGGTTGGGATCTGCAGAAGTGAAGGCTACAGGGAGTGCTAATTGTGGCCTTCCAGTACCTAAAGGGGCCTGCAAGAGAGCTGGAGAGGCACTTTCTACATGGGTATGTAGTGATAGGACAAGGAATAAAGGCTTTAAACTAAAAGAGGAGAGATTTAGATTAGAAGTTGTGAAGAAAATCTTAGCTGTGTGAGTGGTGAGGCACTGGAACAGGCTACCCAGAGAAGTTGTGGATGTCCTGTACCTAACAGTGTTCAAGGCCAGGTGGTATGGGACACTGAACAACATGATTTAGTGGAAGGCATCCCTGCTCATAAACAGTGAGTTTGGAACCAGGTGACGCTTAAGGTTTCTTCCAGCCCAAACTGTTCTCTGATTCTATGAAATTCCAAAGAGAAAGCATAGTGGAAGAGTAGTTCAAGATGTAATAGTTTAAAAATGGAAATAATTAATTTTAAGGGGTCAGCAGTTAGAAATATTCTTAACCATGTGTTAGAAATATTGACTATGTCTTGAAATTTGCTAACAGCAAAATATGTAATCTCTAAAAACTTGAGAGACACTTTTATCTGAGCCTTTTAAAACCATTTCAGCTTTACTAGCTTTTCTAGTAATAGCATTTGAACTGTGTGCAATATGTTGTAACTGGTAACATGAAATTGGCATGACTTATTTTCCTGTTTTCAAGATCTTATAAAATATGTTGATGTTAAAGGAGCACATCTTTAATTATTTAATAGACAACATTCCTTTTATACCTACTGGTAAACACAAGTGAAAGAAAATCTCATTTTCCAATATGCAGTTTAGAATCTGTTTATTTTAGGACTTCTAGAACCTGAAATAACTGTTATCAAAATTAAATTAAATGCTTATTTTAGACAAGTTGACTTAATAGGTGTTTAAATCAGTAGAGCCTTGCTGATTTACAGCTTCTGGGACTGTGATTTGTGCGGTTAAATGGGAAATAGCATTGCTATTTTAAAGATAATCAGCTATGTCTATCAAAATCAAGTACAGTAGAGTACATGCCAGTGAAAGTGAAAATTCATAACTGTATTGCAAGATAAAATAAACTTGATTAAACTGTTTCTTAAGCTCTACATTTGTACTTGCAAGGACTTTCAATATGTTATCAATGCTAACCTAAATTCCAGCTACCCCTGCCTGACTTTGATGGATATATTCTGATTTAATTCAATAGAAGCATTTATATGATTTAAATTATTTCAGGGCACACTTTTCACTCACCGTCCTTAGTCTGTTGTGTTTTTAAAACATGTTATTTCTTATGACTGTGTGAGAGGTAGGGATTGAACCACCCAATGGCCATCACCTTTTCTCCTCGGACTCTGGATGTTGGTGACCCCATCACCTGCTGGCACTGATGGCAGGCCAGAACACAAAATTCAAGCTCAAACAGGATCACAAATCCAGACGTGCCAGAGTTCAATGGTTATTTTCCTCAGTTTTGGTTGGACAGTAAACAGCAAGGCCAGAAGCTAAAGTTATGCTTTGAGCCAGTTTTGGTTTGCCCTTCTGTGCAGCTGAGGATGACAAGTTTACGTCACTGCTTTGTCTTAGTTTGATAGTAATCTTAGTTCTGCAGTAACTGTGCAAAAGCCACATAGACATAATTTTGCTGAAATGAGGGATTTTTATAGGTTGTGTTGGCATTCAATGAAGAGGTAATATTTCATTTCTGTGGGATAGCTGTGTTTGCAGTGAATCAAATGTAAATAAACTTTAGGGAAATGCTTGCCAAACATTTGAACTGTTAATTCTGATGCCTTTTATTTTAAGTATGAATAGATTTTCTCTGCACAGCTTCAGGTTATCATTTACATTGGAGAAAATCCTTGAGAGTTTTAAACCAGAGGAAAACAGTGAGTTTCTTTCTTTTCCGTTTTGTTTGTGTGTGTGCACAGACATTGAGAAGGACCTCGCACTGTGGGAAGAAGCAAGGCTCTCAAGAAGCCCTAGTGTCCAACATCACAGTGTAGTTACATCTGACCATCAAGGCAATCTTCAATCTGCACAGGGCCAAACCCCAAGGCCTCAGGTGCCAACTCCGACAGGGAAGAACATTCAGCTCCAAGGGAACAAATCGCCACCGCTGCCCGCTAACAGCAGAACACAGGTCTCCAGTGTCGCGAACAGCAGACCTTCAACGCCTGGTGCACAAACCAACAGGCCATCAACTCCAGGGAGCAGACCTATGACCCCAAATAGCTTGTTGTCACGGCCTCTTACCCCTAGCAACCAAGGAAATAGGGAAGGCCTTATTAGTATGCAAAGAAGCAGATCTTTGTCATCTAAGAGCCAAATGGGGAGGACCCTCAGTGCTGCTTCAGGGCTTTCTGTGCAAGTGAGTGGAGATGTTGTTGGAACTGTCACTACTCAGAGAAACAGTTTATCAGAAGTAAGATTTTCAATTTAATGTTTTTGCTGTGTTTAATAACGCGAAGACTTGATTGCATTTTATGTTCAAGTAACATCAGTATACCTAATGTAACCTACTGGACTGAAAATAACTTGAAATATAACTATGAGAAAATTAGCAAGGAAATACTGCTCAGCTTTGAGAGGTACTCATTAGAGAATGTCAGTATTATTACAGAAATCATACTTGTGCCCCCCCCAAATTTACCATGAGCTTGGTAGGGTTTTGCCTGTATGATGCATAGCAGTTTTATTAGCCTTACATTCTCTAACAGATGCAGACTTCTGGAATAGTAAACACAACTTTATCTGATCTTTATGTTCCAGGGTAATTTTTTTTTCTGCCACACTGACAGTGCATGATATTTTCTTGGTCTAATTTTATTTCATTTTTTGGGCACATTGGAATGATTAGTTAGGCATCACTGAAAGGACAGGTTTTTCCAAAGCACCAAAGTGAATTGCAAGAGAAAATGTCCAGCATTGTTGAATCACTATCTAATACTATGTGGATGTTACCTAGGCTGATTTCCAGCATAAAAACTTTCTGTCCCATATGAATGGCTTTTACAAGACTAGTCTTTGTTTAAAACAAAACAGAACAAACAGTGAAAGTACCTTGTAAATTCTGAGTAGGATTCTCCTCTTCTAGCCTTAGCTGCCTTAAAGATAACTTCAGTGTATAGGCAGTGGAAATAAAAGCACCTGTGAAAGAAAAGCCCTGCTGTCTATCTCTATATATGCTTTACAAAGGTGAGTCTTTTCTCAGGATATGCCAGTCCTTCTGTACTGACTTGAGAAGGAACTATATGTCTAGACTGCTAATTTTTTAATGGTGGAATATGTTGGTTCCCACCATTATTACCAATCTCTTTGTAATCCATTTGTCAAAGCTTGGAGACCTTTTTTCCAAGAATGAAAATAATATCATACGTTTAGATTGTTTCTGAGAAGTATCATCTGTTTTAATAATCTGTTGGATGTGATAGTTGACACAATGTATTATCAGTCTAATGACTTCTAAATAAATTTTAAATTTTATTAGTGATACTGTTGCTTAGGGTTGCTTGTAGGAAAATTAGAGATTTAAACCTTACTATAGTCCTGCAATTAATTATATGGTATCAATTATTTGTTGTGAAGGAAAAGATATGAGGCACTGATTACTATAAAACTAAAGAATTTGGGGAGGAAATATTACTTAAATTTGGTGGTGAAATAAATCCTCATTATTTTGGTATTTGAATGGCAGTGCACTAATCCCATCACTAGAGAATTGAAATTAATTTTTAACTAAAAAATGTTCAGAAGAAATGAAGGGTTTAATTGTCTCCCACTAAATTCTTCACCCCTCTTTTTCTTCCTTTTTAGGCAGTCTTGTTCTTTAACTAATATATAGTCATATGATGCCAAGTAAAATTGTTGTATATACTTCTGAAAGTATGTGTATGTAATGAGCACTGCACATCCATCACTTTTGATCTTTCCTGTAAAAAGGCAGGCAATTGAAAATGCTTTATTCCACAGCTTTTCTGCAGTTATAATATTAATAATAATAATAACCAAGAGTCCCATTTAGTTTGCTGGGTCTTGTTACTTGTGTTTGCTGATAGCTCTCACAGTAAGTGTCCTGTTATACTTTTAATACATGTATATATTTTTCTCAAGAATTTTAGGAAGTGAGCAATATTATTATTCTATTTTCCAGTTAAAACAGCATGTCCAGATTCAGCCAGCAATCCACTGTAAAGCTGATGTTAAACCTCAGCATTTCTATGCAGGATCTTATCCTCTGTTAAAATCCCTTCTAGAAGTGACAAATTCTTTTCTTTCTCTTTGCTCACTGGGTACAATAGTACCTTGGCTGCTAGTGACCCAGCTCAGACCCTCTTTATCCTTTCTGACATGCACAAGTGACCTTTGACATAATGGAAACTCAACTTGGGACTAGTTTTGCTTCCAGAGAGAAAGCTGCTAATATGACACGTTCATACTGAAGACATGCCTCTGTCAGGTTGTAAAAGGCCCATGGATATCAGAAAGTAGCTGATGGAGGTCTGGCCAATCTGCCTCTCCCAACCTCCTTTTTAGAGTGTTATACCTGAAGCTTTGGGAGCCCTTTTAAGCTGTCTTTGCCCACTAAAGTTCCTGGTCACTTAGAGAAGTGGATTTAGACAGAGCATACATCTGTTCTGTGATTTTTTTGCCATGTTAGATGTTTTCTCCTATTTGTGGCTATGTGATTTTATTTTCTTGTATCACAGCTTCTCTCTGACCATGGAGACATATATTAAAAAGGCAGAGGTGTTTTGGGGTAGGAGAACAAGAGTTCTGTCTGTCTTTGTCCTTTTACAGATTACAAACATATAAAACTCAAGGCTGATACTGTAATTTATTTTGCAACTTTCATTGTAGGTTTTGTATCCTCTTCCTGTATAAAACTGGTAAAATAAAGAAGGGAAATTGCCTTTATTCTTATTAGCCTTATGGTCTCAACTGGGAATTTCTACTAGATGTATTTCACTGTGGTTATATTGCCAATCCTATATACAAGGTACTATAAGATTTCGCAAATAACTTTGCTTCCTTACTCTTAGGTGATGTTAATGGAATTAATCTGTACAACATTGATATTTATGTGATGAGAATAAGTCAGTCGAAAAGAATGTAACTACTGCATACCAGGAGCATATTTTACCATATGGAGCTTGATTTATTTATTTATTTATTTATTTATTTATTTATTTACTTGTTTATTTGTTGCGAATTTTAACGTATCTCTCAATGCTTTATGCATGCTTCCTAGATTGTAATGTGTTTCAGAGTAACATAACACGTCTAAATAGAAAAATATTGCTAATAAATGCAATTCAAAGTTCTTGTTAAGCTTTAGTAAAGTTCATGCTGCAACATGGGTGGTTTAATCTTGTTATAACACAAATCTTAAATAATTTGGCAAGTACTTAACATATCAGCTGTTAAGAATGGTTTGGGGTTTTTTAATGCTCAAGACAGAATGATCTGAGATTTTGTGGACAAGTTGCTGCCTCCTGGCACACATAATATTACTAAGTTCTAACAGGTGTGTTTTATTATCAGCTCTGTTCAAGACCGAATTGAATTATAGCAAAGAAATGCTACCTAGAGAAATAGTTTTATTATCTCTATAAAGCTAATAAATCAGGGTTCCAAAACCTTTGGCAAAGATACTTTTATGCATGTGCCTAAGCCTTTTTATAAATTGGCAAAAGAATGTTGAACCCTGCTTATCTCTTTAGGATAGGTTCCATTAAAGTGACACAATTCTGTGATACTTGTCAATAGCTGTTGGGATGAAAATACTACTGACTCCCTTGTTTGCCATATCATTTTCTGAACACATGAAATTTTACAGTCATTTTATTTATTCAGGTAGTTTAAAGTGATATTCAGCAATCTTTATTTGTCTGTCATTGTTAAGAGCAGAAAACTTCATCTTATTTGAATATAGCCTTGATTAACAAAAATTTTACTGGAGTATAGAGCATAACTTGTGATGAGGGCTCTCTTTTTGGTCAGATACTTTCATTCTGTTCCACCATCTGGCTCAGGTCTTTGCTCTGTGTTTTTGGAAGGTTAAAAAGTGTGTGGATCAGTGTGAGAGACACTCATCCCTACTGCAAGAATCCTGTTTCATGAACCAAAACATGTTCAGTGTTGTACCCAGCAAACTTCTCAAACACAGCACATTGGAAATGGCAATACATGAATGAGGCCTGGAGCTCCTGCCTGAGCTTACTGTTGGGCTGTGGCAGCAGTCTTTGTGGAATTTTTTAACACATTAGTAACAGAATTAATAATTAACTCCCAACGATTTTGATCTTGATTGAGCAACCTTCAGTCTCCCAAAACTGATTTAAACAAGCCTGGATTCTGTATTTAAAACAGATAGCCTAAGAATAAAATTTATGTTACAGTACAATTTAGCTTTAAATACTTAGATTCTGGTTTCAGCTGATGTAAGACAAAACAGGGTTATTACCCTCATTTTTTTTCAAGAACTTATAAAAATCTGGCCAGTAATTTTACGATATCTGGCCAATGTTAAAGTTTTCTTTTAAAGACTAGACTTGCATGTTTGAACTGCTTTTGAAAATGAAACTGCATTCCAGTCTCATCTCTCCCCTTGAATATTGCAAAGGAATGTGTCAAAGTATTT
The DNA here is from genome assembly GCA_013397795.1 of Orthonyx spaldingii. Classification (NCBI taxonomy): domain Eukaryota; kingdom Metazoa; phylum Chordata; class Aves; order Passeriformes; family Orthonychidae; genus Orthonyx; species Orthonyx spaldingii. The sequence goes on along the minus strand of VZTJ01002467.1, from coordinate 28,429 downwards.
TATATGTCTGTGTGTGTACATGCTCACATACATATGTGTGTGTCTGCATGGAAAAATATTTTTATACACATACATATATACATTAAAAGTAAGCAATTTTAAAACATTTTCAAAAGCATGTATTCAGCTGCATATGGATATTTAACCATGTAAAGCATTTATATTTTGATATTTTATGGTATCTTGCAGACAAAAATATCCATAACATTTTTCCTTCTTAAGCCTTCTCCTTCTGCAATAAAACCATAGCTTCTAAATCAGGTTTCATATTCTTGTTCTTATTAGTCTAGAAACAGGGAAAATTTTGACAAAACAAAGACTCACTTCAGCAAATTGCATTTGAAATGCCTATGCAGTCCAAAAACTGCAGGGTCAGATGTGATATCTTCAATTTTGTTCAGTCACTGCATTTCCAAGAGGAGTATGTATGTGTCTGTCATATCTGTGTCTATAGCAGATGGATAGCTAAATAGACCCCTTCATTTTGGTGGTTTTGGGTTTGATTTTTTTTTTTGTTTGTTTTACTGAAGAGATAAATAATTTCTAGGGAGGCTGCATATCCTCTACATTCTGGTTTTATTTCACAGCAAGGTTTTTTTATTATTAAAGGCTTTCTTCTCTCTAGTTAATTGAGGCTAGTGTTTGCTGCAGTCTTCATTTATACAGAACAATTGTCTGTCATTTTATCTAAAATAGATCTGTTTGTGGCAGGATGAATTCTTACAACAGCTTCAACTTTCTCAACAACCTTGGATATTGCCGAGTGACACAGAAAGTGAAGGAGTGGAAGCTGACCAAGACAATTGTAAGTATATATGTAAGACCACTTAATATGTCAAAACCCCTCAATTTAACTTCTATTTTCCATGTCTTCAACATCTACTGTGGCGATGTCATGCCTGCTCACAGGTGCTTTTCTCACAAGTACCAATTACTTATTTGTCTGAGGGCTGAGCTTTATAGGATGGATTTGCAGAAGCTTTCCTGCAGTCACTCAACAATGACAAAATGATCCGAGACCACCGTTTACTTAAGCTAACTGAAACAATTTGTCCTGATGTGTTAAAGTAGCTTTTCCAGAGAAGTAACATGAACTGGAAATAGATACTCTGTTTAATAAATCTGTATTCACCAGAATAAACAAAACAAATGAAAAAACTCCAGGTCTGAAAAGTAGAGCATCCCTCCTTGGGCCTGTCACTCCATTATCTCTATTTCACTTGCATTCTTTTAAATTCTTCTGTATTAATAAAAAAGTTCTTAATCATACATGTAATCCTTAATATCCATCCTACACTCTTTGAAGTATTTGTCTAATCTTGGAAGTGAAGGTCAGAAGGATCAGAGCCTAAATCACACAACAAGTAGCAACAAGTAAGGGGCTATAAACTGCAATATTTTCAAATTGTAGCAAGTTCCCCCTGCCTAAAAAGTACTTGTAAATGATCTTACTGTTTCACATTTTCTATTTTATTTCACGGTAGTTTTGTGATCTGCAAGGGTGAATATGCAAACTATTTCCTAACATATTTTAGGTGAGATACGTGAAAAGAACAGATGATTTAATCAGCACATTTAGAAAACTCAACACTGGTTTAAACATAAAGAGTCAATGTATGAAAAAGACATTTTCTTTACAGAAGGGAACAGTTCTCTAAGGGATTAAGAATTCATAATAAACATGCCAGATAAACAGAATGTATTTTTTAATTATGCCGCTTTAAAGAATTGTTTTCTACTCATACATCAGTTTCACAAATTCATACATAGCCCAGAGTTTGACTGAAATTTAAATTTACATAGTTAGATTCTGAAGAACACGTGCCAGCAGCTGATTTTAGTCCAAGGCCAGTAAGTTCAATTTGACTTGCACCAGAGCCTTTCAGTTATCTTTGGGCTGAAGCTCACCTTAGGTGGTTCAAGAGAGACTCTGACACCTGCCTTTTATGTGTGTACAATTTTTCCTCAGTATTTTCTGTAATGAATTTAGAGTCCCACAAACATTGGTAGGACTGGCTGTGCACACACAGACTGATGCCAATTATGCAACCAGGGAGGCTGATGCTCCAGGACATGTCCACTCTACTTGAATGGTGTGGGTGTGAGGACTTGTGAGCACCCAAGATTCTGTGCTATAATATTTCAAGAATCTTGGTAGGTCACTGTCACTGCCCAAAAACCAAAGTGGTAAGTTAAAAATTAAAAGCTTGTTGCTAAGGTCAGTGTCCAAATGCCTCTTGAAAAGTGACAGACTTGAGGTACTGACTGTCTCTCTTAGACGTCTGTTCCAGTCTTTAACCCTCTCAGTAAAGGAATGCTTCCCGCTGTCTAATCTGAATTTGCCCTGGCACAGCTTTGAGCCATTGCCATGTGTTCTGTCACTGAATACCAGGGAGAAGAGATCAGTGTCTCTCTCTCCACATGCCCTCCTCAGGAAGTTGTGGAGAGCAAGGTCACTCCTGAGCTTAATTTTCTCCTAACTAGACAAGCCCTAAGTCCTTAGCTGCCCCTCCGTAGGTCATTCCTTCCATCCAGCCCTTTTGTCAGCTTTGTTACCCTTATCTAGACACATGCAAGAACCTTTACATCCTTCTTAAATGGTGGTGCCCAGAACTGCACACAGTGCTCCAGGTGAGGCTGCACCAATGCTGAGCGTAGTGGAATAATCACCTTTCTAGAGCAGCTGGTGATTCTGTATTTGCTGCCCCCCAGGGTGGGGTTTGCCCTGTTGGCTTCCAGGACATGCTGCTGACTCTTGCTGTGCCTGCTGCCAACCAGCACCCCCAGATCCCTTTCTGCAGAGGGGCTCTCCAGCCACTCCTCTCCCAGTTTATACTTGCACCTGATATTAGTCCATCCCAGCTGCAGAATCTGGTCTTTTGTTAAACTTCGTGCCATTAATCACTGTGCAGTGATCGGGTCTGTGTAGGTCCCTCTGCAAGGCCTCTTGTCCCTGCAAAGAGTCAGCAGCACCTCCCAGTTTGGGATCATCAGCAAATGTGCTAATGGTGGATTCAACCCCTGCCTGCAGGTTGTTGGTAAATGTATTGAACAGAACTGGCCCTAGAATTGACCCCTGGGGAACACCACTGGTGACCCTTTGCCAGCCAGATGTGGCCCCATTCACTACAACCCTTTGAGCTCTGCCCTTCAGCCAGTTCTTCACCCAGCAAACCATGCAACCACTCATCCCACAGCTTGACAAGTTGTCCTGAAGGATGCTGTAAGGGACAGTATCAAAAGCATTACTAAAATCCAGGAAAACCACATCCATTGCCTTTTCTTCATCCACTGGGTGGGTGACCTTACCATAGAAGGACAGCAAATTAGTTAAACAGGATTTTCCCTTTGTGAACTCATGCTGACTGCAGTGTAGTTAGCTGGTGCACCCTCTGTAATAGACTACTATTTCTAGTAATATAACTAAAGGAATGGAACAAAAATGTTTTATCAAAGTAATGTAATAGTGAAAAATTTCATTAAAAAAAACGGTGTTAACATCCCTGTCTGAATTTTTATGCTACTGGCATTGTCAAAATAGTGCAGAACTGCCACTGCTGGCAAAGAGAAGCTGCCAATTCCTGGTTGTTAAGTGGATTCAGCAAGGGGCTTTGGCACGTTTGCTGATGCCAGTGCTTGTAGGTAGAGCAGCTGGCAAGATTACACATAATTTTTCACCCCAAAGTAATAAATCTGGATATTTTGTGTGTGATTTAGTGTTGAGAATGCCCAGGAGTTCATAATTTGTGAGTTTGAGCAGAAGAGCTGCAAAATTAATCTTTACAATAGCAACACCTGTTCTTTGACTCAGCTTTTAATAAATTACATGTGGATAATATTTACCACATTCTTTGACTACTTTGAGATAATAGCAGCCAGGTGTAAAGCTAGTTTTTGTTAGTGGGAAAACAATGCAAAAAGAGAAACTGTGTGAGTCACCTTGAGTTCTTTTAAATTAATACCTTCTGGTTAGAGTTTTACAAGAAAAAGAATGAAAAAATCAGGGGGCAACAGTTTCAAATGTATTCAGATGTAAGAGTTTAGAGAGGCTATTTTCAGAGCAAGTGATAACTGAACAGAACTGGGTCGCTTTGGCATCTCAACATCTCTCGACAAACATCATTTGCAAATCAGATACAACAGCACAGTCTTATGGAAATGAGATCTTGGTTCTCAGTTCTTGTAAATCAAACTTTACGTTTTAAGTTCTCCAGGCTCTCTGACAGCATTTAAAAAATTATCCTTATCAGCAATTTCAATGATAACTAGAAGTCAGTAATTTATAAACCTTCATACTAATTATGACAACATTTTAAATCAAATAGCTACTCTTTTATATATATAAAAGAGTATAAATTATTCTAGCTTAAAAGATTTGTTATGTTAAAGAAGGAAAGAAAATATACTTTTAAGAAGCTGTGTTGATTTTTTTTGGTATACTCTTTCCTTTTTGTGCACTTAGTTAAGTTTGTGGCCATAGGTCACAGAAAGAGGTAGTGTATAATAATTTTCTCTTGTAATATGCATTTTACTATTAAAAACTGGAATTAACACATGCATTTTAAGAGCTATTACAGTTTAGTAACGAAATCTTTTCTGCTTGCTAAATGTATTCTCCTTTGAAACTCTCTACACAATGAGCAAAGAGGAATGAAAATTGTCAAGGCAGTATGATCCAAAATCAAGGACCTGTGGGGTTCTTTTAGAGTCAATAAAAATGTCTCTAGACAGAGCCTCATGTGTGTGCTTCCTCAGCTGTCATTCTGGAGACAGTTGACCATTATTATCTGCAGTAGGTTTGCTTGTGTGCTGATTCTGTGCAAAGAGTTTTAAGAGATCGTTCTTGGAAAAAGGAGGGATCTGGAGAAAATATTTACTACTTGCATAATCGTTCAGTTTTATGAAAGTTCTTTGAGCTGGCAAGAATAGATTTTCTTCTTTATGGGGTACTGATGCACAGAAACAGAAGAACTGCATCTCCTACCACCAGAACATTTTTTAGCCAGCTTTTATGAGAAGAAATTCATCCTTTCAGGGGACTGACTAGAGTCTGCTTGAATTTTCCCTTGAGAACAAGTCCAACAAAGATTGCAGGTTGGAAATTTCTTAAGTATCACTAGCTTCCAAGAACCTTGAAAAGACAAAGACAGGCTTTTGTTGTAATTTGACCTACCTTCTGTAGTCTTGGCAAGGATTTGCTGCCCAAAAGCCTGAGTCTGCTTTCTTGCGTGCGAAATTCAAGAAGTAACCCACACAGCATATTTCCCCAGGTCACACAGCCTTGGACATAAAGGATCCCTACCTCCAGTCAGTCCACCTTGCAGATGTACATGATAGGTGAGTAAAGTAGGCTCTTGAGAAGCTTGCTACTTGGCTAATCCACATTAAATATACCCACAGAACATTAAGGGTTGGAAGGCATCTTAAAGATCATCTGTGTAAAAACATTCCTTTGTTCTGATCTGCTTAAGTAATGCCAGTTTCTGCAGTCAATGGCACACGAAGCTGTGTGTCTACTATCACTTCATTCCATCTTGCCAGCAGGAACATTAGATACTCATTCCTGGCTGAATTGATCTGAGGCAAGTCTTGAACTCTCACCCCCTGACCTGTGGCAAGAAATTTAAATGTTTTGCCACTCTTTTTCTGCAAACCCTTTGCTAAGGTTGACAGTGAAAGGTCTACTGCTGATAAATCAGATGATTGTTTGGAAGAAGTGAGATTTCTACTCCATTCTTGCAGTAGTCTTGAAACTTTGCAGTCAAGGGCACTCTGCTGATAACTTAAACACTGAAGTCGTTGAGGAAAACCTTCATTTTCCCATTTGCACACATCTGCCTAGGAAAAAACCCAAAAGAATGAAAGATGGGGTTTTTCTGTAAGATTGAGAAATTCAGTCTGTGTTCTAGCAAAATTCCAAACCATACAGTATTTGTCCATGGGTAGATTTCTTTACACTAAGCAAATTCACATGCCAAAACAATCCATTTTTCCTAATTATGAAAATAAGTGTTCCTAAGACTTGGAAAATTGCTTGGTAAGCCTTAAAAATAAGGAGTCTACAACTGGAGTTTGCTTTTGCTGTGAAAGTTTGCTTTTGGTAGAGACAGGTGCTACTCAGTATGAGTAAGAATGACAGAATCAGGGTTAGAGCAGCAACTGTTGATTGCAAATTTTATGACATTTACACAAACACATTCCATTTCTGTCATTCAAATTCAGCTGTTTGTATTTGTGTTATGCTCTGATGTAGCATCGCCACATCTCTTTCACTCGGTCTGGGTTTAGGGCAAGGCTGGAAGTGGTTTCTCTAGAGAGTAAGGTGCTTGTGAGGCATCACTCAAATGTTAGTCAATTATATGTCTGGTTAGTAAGAACATAATTATTGTAGTTGGCATTTTTTCTCAGTGAATAATAAATTCATACTTTAATAAATACTATAAATGCATACCTTTTTTTTCTTTTTTTTTTTTTTTCTTTTTTTTTTTTGTCTCACAAGTGAATCTGTCCCAAAAGTGAACTTTTGGGAGACTTTAATTCCCAATTCATGAATCTTCTAGAGAAAGGTATATATCTTTCCTTCATTTAGTATTTCAAGAGTGGTAATACAAACTGCAGTAAAAAAGCCATATCTTCCCATTCCATGTAACCTCTGCAAGGGTGTCATAAAGCTATTGTCTGCTTGGGGTATGAGTCATTTTGTAAATTTCTCCAGTACGCACTTATGTCTATTAAAGAAAATATGTTGTCTGTCATTCTGCCTGCTATTGGCTTGGCTGTGTATTTTGCTTGAGACAGTTCTATGTCCACTTCAGAAATGTAACCTGTAAACAGAATTTCTCCAGGTCTGTTGGATGGTCTTGGCCGAATGTCTTGTGACACTCATAGCTGAAGCTGTACCATTTCATATAACTGCTTTTTGAATCTAAAAGTAGAGGGAAACAATTTTCTAGCATGGAAACCTGCCCACTTGGATTTAATTATTTATAGATGGTGAAATAAAAGTAGAGATTGACATTATTTCTACCAGAAGTCAGATGACTGTTGGGCAATGAGTAATGAGTTCAAATATAGTTAGGCAAAGCTAGAGTTAGACTTAAGTTTCCTATTTTTTGAATGGATGTACTTAAATCCAAAGCTGCTGTTATCTTCTTATATTATTAAGGTTTTAATGCATGTTATTTTATTTATACTGACTAATATTTGGTTTTGTTTTGGAAAAGCTCACATTGGACTAAATATTTAGTATAAGAAGGGAATTTTCCATTACAGTGATAAAAAAAAATATATCAAAATCTGTTTTAATGCAGAAATCTGTTTTCAGTAGAGTTTCCAAACCTACAGATATCTTTTTCTACAGCTTCCCTTATTATGCTAAACTTGGATTCCCAAAGACATTTAATGCAATAAAAAATGACACTGTAATTTAAAAAATGGCATAGAGAATTATCAGGACACACATTAGGTAAATTAAAAGCTGGCTCAGTGAGGAATCAAAAACTAGAGTTTCTAATGGGAAGATGTAGATGAATGGGGCTCATTAGAGTCTGATAGGTTTGGATAATGGGTGGGAAGGACAAGTTGAAGTTATTAAATGATATGAATCCCCTGGTATAATGGCCACATTCCAGTAAAATGCACTTTATTATAACCAGATGAAGTATATTTGAATTGAATGAAATATATCTGGCACCAGAGAAACATATCTGTCTCTGCTGCGGAATAATGAGTCTTTGTCCTGTAAAGCAGTGACCAAATGGATTTAGGATGGTCATAGAAGATCATCTCAGTGTGAGCTCTCAGCATAACGCTGTCACAAAAAAGGGTAGACCATTTCTTGAATGCCTTAGAAGTTAAGTAGCAAAGCAATTATTCCACATCATATCAGTAAAAAAACCTGTGGATTAGGTGTCTTGCCATTAAGACAGATTGGGATTACTTGAGGGATTTCAGAAGATGATTAAAAATGACCCAGGGTTTGGGGAACCCTGTTAGGAATTTGCCTCACTCACATAAAGGCATTGAGCCAGGAACTTCAGAGATAACTTCATATCTGTAGGTAGACAGTTAAGTAAAAAAGTTTCATCTCATCAAACTGCGACAAAGGAAATTAAATGCTCTGTCCTAGCCACCAGGAGCTTCAAGTGTTATAAGCAAAAATTAAGAGAGGCAATGAACTCAAAGCCATTAACATGTGGTTAACTTCTTAACTTCTACAGTTAAGAAGACCAGTCCCTGGGTTTTCTGTGGGTAACAGTCACAAGAAGAATCTGCAAATGAAACAGGCTTACACATATTTGCTCTTCTTTATCCCATGATAAGACAAGTTTGTTACTTAAAGATCAAACTGTGACAGAGTTTGAGTATCTGCTACACGAAGCACCTCCAAAGAAAACAGTTAAACTTTAAGTATAAATGACAAAAAGCCCCCAACCATGTAAAGGTAATAAAGGATAAGAACTATTGCTTAGGTTTCCTAGGCTTTATGTCTTGGTTTTTTGGTTGGTTGGTTGGTTGACTTGTTGTTGTTGTTTTTGCAGAGGTTTTCATGGTATGTACCTTTCTTTGTTGATTATCAATACAGAATCACATTCAAAGTCCAGGCCTATCGCCTGACAAAGTGAAACTTGTTCCAAGTGTATTTAATTAATTAGCTGGAGCTAATGGGAAGAGTTTGTTCTCGCCAAGGTTATTTAATCTCCCAAGAAGGGCTTACATATTTATATGTTCAAAATGAGTGAATAAATTTGAAGCTGCTGGGCCTGATTTCCTTCAGTGTTTAAAACTGACAAGGTGGAGGCTTGTCAGATAACATACAGACCTCTAGATGCATTCACCTCTGCAATTAAATATGGTTGTGGTGTTTATTTCCAGTTTGTAACCTTGATTCTCTAACTGGATCTATGTAATAGGTCCAGTTACAGCATTACATCTTATACAAACACTGGAGGGGGCAGGTTGTGTTGCAGTCAGCAACATTTGCAAAACAATCCATTGCAATATGCTTATGTAAATATTTGTCAAAGCTAAATTTCCATTTGCTTTGAGGAAGGTTTTCAGCCTGAACACAACCAGAAATTAAAACATTGCTATCTCAGCTTATGTGATTCATCACAGTTGCATATTATGTTCAATGCTTTTTGAAATACAGGGTGTTTTTTGCAATCTATTACCACTATTGAAAAAGAAGCAGCAGAAAAACCCCTCCGAAACACTGAATAATTGGAACAAATAACATAACTAAAGACACTGTTATTTGCTTCTGAATATTTTAGAAATAAAAAAGAATTGAGATTCACCAGCATACTGATCCATGTTGCTTACTTAACTGTGAATTCAACATAATGGAAAACTTTTACAAAATGCAAACACAGTGAAGGATTAATTTTCCCTTTTCTGCTATTTTTGTGTACGTTACATTTTAGCCCTAATTTCTGTGTTTTTGTTTGATTTCACAGGTTTGTGAAATCAGTGGGATTGTTGAAGAACAATTTTTAAAAAACCAAAATTATGGTGATCAAAAAACTACACCTGAAAATTTGCTTTAGTTTATGGGTAAAAAAAGTTAAATAAAGTTATTTTTCTAGTATCAGCAGCACATGAGTGGAACTGCTCTGATATATGGATGCTATAATGCACTGAATCAGAGTACTGTGGTACAATAGCCTTAGGAAAGAAGGGTAACTATCACCTTTTAGTATAAAGTTACTATTATGTTTTGTTTAGTTTATACCCCTCTTGTTTTGGATTGACATTTGAAAAACCAAATTCTGCCTGACCAAAACAAACTTTGCCTAATGATTGTATGTATTTTAACTTGTCTAAGGTTTTCTACTCCTTATATTTTTGTAATTTTTCTCTTTTTTAGATTAATAAACATTAAAGTATTTGCCTGCATCTGCCCATGTGTATGTCCCATTCAGGTCTCACAGAGAAGTAGCTGTTCACTCATAGTCACCTGCAGAGAGAGGTCAGACAGGGGAATGAGTGAGTGTGTGTGGGTAGCAGAAACAGGTGCTGCTCGTGCTGCATAGTTTTGTATTGAATTTATCTACTTTGATCTTTAAAATAAATAAAGACTCTGTTAAAAAGGGAAACATAATAAGGAGTGGTGCATGCATGCAAAAATCAAGCACCTAAGGAATTTCATATATTATGATAAAGTGTTAGTTATTCATATGGATTACTGAAACAAACTTGCTGTTTAAAATATGCTATCTGGTGTGTGCTGTGTGCTTGGAACTTTAGAACATGCTTTTGCACAGACATCAAATGAAGGGTTGTGGCAGTTGCATTTACTGATTTCATTTACCTGTTAATTCTGTCAAGTGTGTTCTCAGTTTCCTTTGTCTTCAATTATGTACGCTTGGTTCCTGTATCTTAGACAGAATGATCTAATGAAATTGCTTGCAACTATTAAAAAATACACTAGTACAAAGCATCTATTTGTTTAAGAAATAAAAGCAAGTTGTCTGTCCTAAGTGTTTCATAGTGTGAACTTTTTTTCTGCTGTCTCGCAAATACACAGAAGCTGTATGGTCTGTGTTAGTCAAGAGCAAGTTAAATGTAAGTTAACATTGTGATGAACAAGTCCTTGCTATATGTGTCATCATAGTGTACAGTTCCTCTGTGTAAAATGTATAGCATAGTGAAACCCACAGGGACAGTCCCTTTAAGTCCCATTTCAGGAAGGTGCTTCATTAATTTGTCATCAGTAAAGAAAATCTGTTATGCTGTGTGCATTTGCAGTGTACTTGAAGACTCATTTGCATACAGGAGGGTATATTATCATCGGTATGCTGTATTCAGTCAGTTGTGCTCAGAAAAGCATTCTTGTGAAACAAGTATCTCCTTTTCATGAGTTTTATTCTTCTATAGTGCCCCTCATTTCATATTTTACCTTGACATTACTGAAATATATAAAGTAGGGTTGCCTTTTCTTCTTTCAGTTGCTTCACTAAACATCTGTTAAGCTGCATTCTTTCTGCTTCATATCATTACTGGGTGAAATTATGACTATATTTAATCCTTGGGAAAAATCTCATTGACTTCAGGAGAACCAAGATTGCTCACAGCAAGTTGAGAAAGAAATTGGAATTTGGCAACATCATATTTCTGTAAGTTCTTGCATGTACAAGAACTTGAAGACAGTTTTGACCCAGTAGGGCAGAGATATTTGGTCAGGGACGTGTCTGTTTTTAAATTTTGGTTACATGTGAAGAAATACAAGACAGGCTTTATTCAGAAAGGCAGAATATCAATCCTGTTTCTGGTAGTCAGAGGGAAAAAAGGCTTTTCAGTTACAGACGTAGTGAGCACATCAAGACTTGTTAGAGTGATTAAGAATTTAGCAAGTATTAATTGTACATAAGTATCTCAAAGTGTGGTAGGATGGCTTGGGTGGTCTCAGTTGTAAAAGCTGTGAAGCCTTGAACTCCTGAGATATGGCTGGTCTTGGGACTGGCCAGAACAATGGTATTTTTCTGGGATAATTTATAAGCTGAAGGGTAGAGGATAAAACCATGGAAAATATGACATTGACACAAAAACATACAGATAATTTCATGTGACTTTTTTTTGGTTTGTTTCAGTTCTCATAATTTTGACATGATCTCATGATTTTTTAACACTTGTGGTTGGTACTACTCCCTCTAAAGCATATGGCAACCAATTTTGGATGATATTAGTGCTCAGCCCAGCAACCAGTGCTGGCACTGTAGAGAAGAAGCAGCCACCTGGTGCCCTGAGTGCAAACAAGCTGGCAGTGAAGCATAGCAAGTCAGGAGAACTCCAAGGAGAAGCTGGGATGCGCTTAATAGGCAACAAGCAGGTGGGCTTAGGGGGCCAGGGAGCATAAACAGCAGCTGGGTGGACCATGCAGAAGGCACGTGTGATAAACTTGTTTTCACCTCTGAGCTGCAGGAAGCCTTACTCATTTTCTGTTTGACCTTTTTGACTTCAGGAAAAGGTTTCTCAATTGCTTATGGAAAAAACTGTGCCTACATAGTGCCTAATTGAATTCAGAGTCAGTTGTGGATGCTCTTGATGCTGCTCTACTTAGTTTGGCAAGAATGTCAAGGTGGAGGGGTTTTTTGTTTGTTTGTTTTTGACTCTGCACCAGGCACTTCAAAGTCATCCAAAAAACTATTGTAAAGCTGCATGGAAATGTGCTGCTGTCTAGTTGCATGCAACAGAATAGATTTAGCACTTTTCAGAATGATACTTTATAGGTCATTGGTGGTGCTATTCAGTTACTACATTTTGATGGAAAAAGAGTCATGAGAAACAGATAAATTTTTCGTAGCCATATGTTTGCATCTTCATTTTTTTAAGCCTTTATGAATGCAATGATGTAGGGATGCAGGATTCTAAATAGGACTTGTTAATGAAAAAAACCAAACGTGTCTCAGTATATAAAAATGCATGTAGCTTGTCTAAAAAGCAGCTGTTTTTCTTTTAAAGGCCAATAGATGAGTTACTGCTGCTTCCTTTTAAGACCTGCATACCCTTAATACTTTATCTGGCTAATCTTAAAAACAACCTTAATATATCTGTATTCATTTCAATAACACGATAATACTAACAAGTTTCCTGCTCATATCAAACAATTTCATCATTAGTCAGATTTGAAGAGTGCCTACTTGTTACCCCAGTGTCTAGCTCTAGGATTTGTAGGTGTGACTGAGGGAGAAATGGGGAAGAAGTTTTACTTGTATAAAACTATTATAATTAAACAATTTCTTTTGAAATATTATCCAGTGGAAGATTATTCTGAGCAAATCCTTTCCTTGAAAACTTCAGCAATAATTTAAAAACACTTGCACAACAATCAGTTGTACTCTGTATTAACAAAACCTTCCGGCCCTGTGGGAATATGTTTCCTAAAAATATGACCTTATTCACAGTTCAGGTGTCTTTCTTCTGAGTCACTACTTACAAAAGAGGGAGGAAAATCGTTTCCTGCTTCCTGAAGTATTGCTTCAGGTATATGTGTGTTTCACTTACAGAGGTAGCTAGAGAAGTGCAGGGGAAGTCCTAAAATCTAACAACTAAATTCAGAGAAATATGCGAACTTGATGAAAGCCAACTCACATGCATGAATGTGATGCTATCATTTCATTGCACTGTATACATATGGACATGCTTCACGTTTAATCCAATGAACTATTCATGTGTAATACAGAAAAGCTCCCCTGGGTTCGATTACAGCAGTCTGGACTGCTCTGCAGTAAGCACACTAACCATAAAGCTACTATGCTTTTGCTAACTTTATATTAGTAGCTCCAGGCAGCTTCATGAGAGAAAAAGATGTGCAAAAATACATGTTCAGAGGCAAGATGTTCTTCTGATGCTTAGAGAACTGTGTACACATTCAGTCTTCACCCTGGTTTCTATTTTGTTTGGATTAGACAGCAGATAGTTAGGCAATGTAATTAGTTTTGTAGATATTTTTGTCCTTTACAGTTTTAGCTGAAAGTGCAAAAGTTTGGGATTAATCCAAAAAAGTTTAAACAGACCACTGGTTTGACAGCATTAGCTTATTTACTGCTATATTGCTGAAGCATTAGTCAAATGAGTTTTAATTACTTTTAATTATCCAGTTTCTGGTTAAAAGAAGACATATATTTTTGAGTTAGATTTCTGGTACAACTGTTCTTTATGACTTTGGTTGCTGTTTTTTTTCTTGGCATGTTATATAAAACAAAAGCATAATTAAAGAGAATCTAGTTTGGTGACACTTTTTTTCCCTTTGGATAGTACAGTCAGCTACTATTTTCTATGGCTTGTCTGCCCTAGATATGCAGCAGATCTAATAGATACTGTCTGTAGAAGTTTCCTCTACATCAGCTTTAAACCTACAAAGGTGCATCATCAAGTGAAAACACTACTCTGGACCGTAAGTTCGGTTCGATCAGCAAAGCAGTCTAGTGGTGTTTTCACTTAAACACAGTACAAAGGTAGAAATTTCACTTTATCAAGAACTGAAATTTAGTCTTTGAAGCTCCATGTAGATCTTTGTTGTTGGAAAATGGCAGTGTTTTAGTGACCAATATTATGCCATCTGCTATTCCAGAAGTTCTACTGTAGAATTTGATGCCCTCTCCAACTCATGCATCTTTATTGTATGAAGGGTATGTGTTTAATCATCACACTGCTTTCTTTAATTATTATTAGCCAGTCCTGGAGAATGCTTCTGATTCTAGAATGTTTAGGTAGAGTCACTGAACCAATGTCTTCTCTAGATTTCTGGACCTTCTTTTGAGAGCTTAATGATGGAATATTGTTGTGAACTCTGAGACAGAAGAAGCCTTTTTGCCCACTAAAATCAGCTACAGCACAGCTCTGAAGAGACCCCACAGGAGAGCAAACATAAATTGTTCCTCTTATGACTTACTTGAATGCTGAGCTGCTGATGGTCACCAGGGACCTCCTCTCCCAGAAATGTACATGTGTTTGCCTAGAGAGGGAGAGTAATAGGAAATGGGGCTGGGAAGGACCTCCAGATATCATTTAGCTGCTAACCCTGATGCAGATAACTGCAGTTAAACCATTTCTGACAGATGTTTGTCTAATGTGTTCTGTCAATGTCTGAAGATGGAGAACCCCTCTCCTTGTCTTTAGAAAATCATGTACCCAAGTACTTGTGTTTTGCTTGACAGTTCTTTCTCAGAACAAAACCTTTTCCCCTTGAATACATCTTGATTGTCTGCATCTTGCATCAGCTCAGTTAACAATTAGTTGAGATGCCACCCAAAGCAACAAAATGAATTATTGGTCCTATAAGCCCTTTTGAATTTTTGCAGTGATGCAAATGTGGCCAAGATTTCATTCCAAGTTACAGGGAATGCTGAAGAAGCATTTTTACAGCCCCACAGATCTGTCAGCAGCACACAGCAAGGAATTATGCTCTACAGGGTGGACATGCTGCTGCTCTGAGAAACTCTGCTTTTGCACTGTAAGTAACATGGAATGAAACAGCAAAGAGTCCTTTGAGCCTTCATTGTAGCTGTCTCCAAAAGTGTATGAGGAATTAATGAGTGCATTTCAAAAACTTGCCAAAATGCTCCCTGGGGCCTGATAAGTACAATAATTCAAAATCTCTCCTAAGTGCCCCTAGAAATCGTTCTCTTCCTATTGATGTGTGTAATCCAACACCTACACACTCGCAGCTCCAGGTTTAATAAAGTCTGGGGCCCTTTAGCTGAGATTCCATATTTCCTATCCCCCCAGGTGAAGCTATATTTCTGTGTCCAGAATACATTATCTGTTATTGACTTTTCATCTGGACACAGACCTTGCAGAATTTAATATTTTCCTATGAGCATGTGTTGAAAACATCTGATGGGCTTGCCTGGGGTACTGTGATGCATAGGCCTTCTGGAAGGGACTGTACCATCAACCTCATCTGTAATTCTGTGTCTGCTCTATGCAAAGACAGGAAGCTGTTTCAAAGACAGAGCTAAAGTCCCTGATGTAAGAACAGCCAAAACTCCAGAGACAGATGTACACTCACCATCTCTCTTTAAAGCAATTAATTCAAAATGTGAAATAATATTATCTTCTATCACTTTCTCTGCACACAAAATGTTTGTAGAGAGTAATACTCTGTTCAAATGGTGGAGCACTGATTTTTCAGCATTTTGACATGTCAGAAGAAGGTTGACTTATTTAGAGAGAGTAAATGTTGTACCCTGTAGATTTTAAAAGGGTGAATGAATCCAAGAATATGGGAATGTTTAGTCCAGTATCGAGATTAAGTATCTGTATTCAGAATGCTTTATTTATCTAGCTTGAGGTAAAAAATATACAGTATCTCCATTCCACTGGAACCACATTCAAGTACATAAGATAAACTTCAGCAACCCTTCTTTTTAATTCTTTTTTATTGCTTCTGTCTTCACCAGTGATTCAGAAATCTGAGAACATTGACAAGTGTCGTGCATAGGGGTCCTAATCTCTTCAGAGTGATGCAATGAGACATTACCAATACTGACAAACAATATCTACAAAGAATGTTGACATGGTTTTTTGCTTGACTTTGACTTGTGATGGTCATGTGGTATCATGTTTTTGTCTCAGCTGCTTACCTGACCCATGATACTTTTCAGTAAAATGCTATACACTGATAGGTAATAATAGAGACACTGGGAAAAAGTTTTATCCTGCACTTACTGATACAGAGGAAATATTGCTATTAACCTTTGTGTATAAGGTTATTACATCTGTGATGTGCTATATCCATTAGAATGGTCTTCTGTTATTCACAGCATTAATAAATTCTCTGTTCAAAAATCTACACTCATTTCTTGATGGTGAAAAGCATCATATCCAATTTGCCCTGTTGGCTTTTTAACCTGGTGTATTCATTTCTTTGCTGGGCAAAGTTGTCCTAGCAGAAAGCAGCCTCCCAGCAGCTGCATCTTCTTGGCATCCTGAAGGATAGTTTGCATCCTTGATGGTGTTTCCAGCAGATTCTCTACTATATAGTGAAGTTCCAGCTCTTGTCCCCATGTTTTATGAGCTTGGAAGTCATCCAATTTTATTACTGGGCATTTTTAAAATATCATCTGAAGGTTTTAATCATTCTTTCTAAACTATTTCTTTTAGTATAGGTGAACTTTGACATAGATTCATTACAGGGCTACAATTTTTCCATTAAGAATATAATTTCTCCTCCTTCCCATTGCCTCCATATTAAATATTTTTTGAAGTTCTTAATTGAGGTGTCTACTCTAATCCAAATACAGCATTTTTTGAGTGATTCTGAGAAGCAACGATAGTTTTTCCTCCTATTAATTGTAATTTACTACTACTGTGGGATTTTGGGGAGAGAGGCTGATAACAGAGAGAGACTTGAATAAAAAACTTCATCTTTTAGCACGCTGGACTCGGTAGCATCTTTGAAGTTTAGATTCTTTGTTATGTTGTATTGCTTGTATAAGCTGCATTTTTCTATGTGAAACACATTCATAAGATCTGCCAGTAAAAAAATCTCTCATTTCTCTATTTAATGTGCCAGTAATTGGTCTACATTTTGATTTCATACCCTATGATGTCATAGTAATACTGTAGTGTTCTGTTTTATGGTCTTCATAATTCTTCACTATTGAAGAAGTTTGGTCATAGTTCAATTTAGCGAAGTAAGTAACCTCATAGCAAACTAGCATTTATGGTTCTCACAGGCTCCTGTGAATTTCTAGAGACTGTTCTGCATTCTTCAATAAAAAATTAGATTTGGCTTACATTTTAGCTTGTATTAGTTTGTATTAGTAGAAAAATACATGCCACCAGACAAGAAGAATTTTCTGGGATTTTGTTTGTATAATTTCTTTGCTTTTTTTAATTAATTGAACAAACAGGATAGCATGTAGCCACCCAGAATATGTATCTGAGTGTCAGCTAACATTTTTACAGTCTGAGTGCCTTCAGGTAGAGGCAAAGTGGCATTTGCCAAGTGTACTGAAATGCAGTGAAATGTGCCCTGAGCTCCACAAGGTTCCACTTTCTTCCAGTGCTTTGAGCTATTTGAATTCCTCTCCTTCAAAGCTGCTCTAAGGACATTTATACTGCACTTTTTTTGTCCTCTTCATAGTCTGTTTTCAGCATATGGCTTTCCACATGAATCTCTCCCTTTTGCTTGTAAGCTGGAGTTCTCTGTTGCCATTGTAGCTCTCCTTGGTGGAGTGGTGGAAGGGCCTCAGCTGTGTCTTCACAAGTGGAGAAAATTTTATGTGTTGGGAAGTGAAGAGAGTTTGCACAGAGGTGTTTCTGTGCTGCTGTTTGTGCTGCGGGTGTATGTGGACATCTCTTCTGCTGTCTGAACAAGTTGAACTGGGTGGGGCATCTCAGCTCCAAGCGGTTCTTTCTCAAGTGCTTGATCATACATTTCTGAAGGGCTCACACCCCTACTGCTGGGCTACCTCATCACTTTTAGCAGAAGCCCTCAAGTGAGCAGATTGTAAGAACAGTTTGGCAAACAGAGATGCTTGTTGACACCCTTTGATGCACCCCAAATCCTTTGTCCTCTCATAGTTCCTGTGCCCTGTTGACAGCACTTTGGTACTTCTGCTGTCATCTGACACTGATGTTCCAGGAAGGTGTCCTGCTGCTGTCCTGAGATGAAAGGACCTGCCTCAGGTTTGAGAATAAGCTTAGCTCCACAAGTGAAGAGTGCAGTTCTTATCCTTAAAGTGATAAAATTTAGTGTTTTTTGTTCTGCTGCCAAGCAACTTTCTGGCTCTGGACAGAGCTGTAAGAAAGCATTTAAAAATGCTTTCTGAACACCCTCTATTTGATGCTGATGTGCTGAAACACTCCAGAAAGTGCTTCACTCAGTTCCAGAACTTGACTTACAGACAATATTTACTGCAACCCAGTTTTGACCTACAGAGCTTTCAAGTCCGCCTTTTTCTTTGTATATTCTGTACACAGAGGTACCAATTTCCTCTTTCATGAGGGAAGGAACAGTTATTCATATGGTGATAGATCCCCTAACTTTGCAGAATGAAAAAATCATTTTATTGATGGCAATGGAAAGCAATATTTATGTCACAAAGAGGAGGACCACTCTCCAATATATTATACAGGATTCTAAATTTATTATACACATTCAAATTTTGCATTCAAAAGAAGTCCTTTTTGATAAGATTTAAGATTCCTATGGTGAAATATTTGGAAATTGAGACTTTTTTATTGCTTGTATTACCTTGAAGTTGAAATTGTTCAAGTAATAAAATATACCTGTTCTTTACATACCATTATGAAGTTTTCTTGTCTACAGAATAATTCTGAGTTGCTATTCTACTGGTGTATTTCAGAGGAATGAGATTTAGTTAGGGCTAGCTTATAGGAGACAAGTAGAGTAAGCAGACAGATACAAAGCTTAATCTACCAGCATACAATTAAGTATTTTTTTTTGTGTGAGGGTTAGGAAATTAAGTTTTTGAGCTTTAGCCCAGTGCAAACTCAAAGCAAATAGCAAGGTTTGACCCTTTTGGAAAGTGATTGTGTATTTCCAGTGATGACAAGCAGCACCACTCTTTGATTTATAGCAGAACAACTTTCACTTAATATTGACCATATGGCAATTTTCACCACCTACATTG
Organism: Orthonyx spaldingii; assembly: GCA_013397795.1. NCBI lineage: Eukaryota > Metazoa > Chordata > Aves > Passeriformes > Orthonychidae > Orthonyx > Orthonyx spaldingii. The sequence continues at coordinate 9,323 of VZTJ01002467.1, read as the reverse complement.
TGCAGGTCCTATGTCAGTAGCACACAAAGCAATGAACCTTATTGCCAGGAAATTCGACTAAGACAGAGGATGCTGCATCATGGAATATTGATTGATAGCACAAACCAGTCATAATTAGATATCTCTTAATCCTTTGTAACCATGTTGTGGCCTTTTGAACCTTATTGCATTATTTTGACACTATTGAATTATCAAGTGTTCCAGCTTGTTTTCAAACTGTAGATTTGAAACAGATTATGACAACAAGGTGTCATGGAATGAATTTATTTAATATAACCCACAGTCCTCATTTATACATTGTCTATATTAACAGATAGTTTTAATACAAGAAATAGGGAGGGAGGGATGTTATTGGGAGTACTTTAGTCTGTAGCTTGCATCTTCATAGAATCATAGAATGGTTTGGGTTGGAAGAGAGCTTAAAGATCATCTAGTTCCAATTGCCCTGTCATGGGCGGAGGCACCTTTCACTAGACCAGGTTGCTCAGAATGCCATCCAGCCTAGATTCGAACATTTCCAGGGACTGGGCATCCACAGCTTCTGTGAGCAACCTGTTCCGGTGCCTTACCACCCTTATAGTAAAGAATTTCTTCCTATTTGTAATATAAACCTACAATCTTTCAGTTTGAATCCATTTCCCCTTCTTCTGTCACTACATGCTCTTGTAAGTAGTCCCTCTCTGTCTTTCTTGTAGGCTCCTTTCAGGTACTGGAAGGATGAGAACATCCCAGATTGTTCACAATGAAATTTTTCCTCCCATCAATTTATTTTTACAGTTCTAATTGTTGTTCTACATATTGGAACAAAACTAGAAGGAGGAACACTTAACCTATATTTGGAGAGGAAACAATTTTTGTTATTACTAATGGAAATGTCCATTATTGGAATTCACTGATGGCAGTAACTTGGCTGACATGCAGGATTGTAGGAGGGTGTTGTTGGTACAAGTGAAGTGCACTTGGCTTGGTACTTCACTGTACCCACATTATTTATACACAGGTTATATGTGTCTAGTTGGAAAGGGAGCTTCTTTGGTCCATCTAGTGACTGTGTCACCAGACATGCCAAACATCATTATGTAGGGCATGCTACTCAAAATATTTGTTCCCATTTGGCAACTTTTTTTTTTGCCAAAGGTGTGTGTACAGCTCTGCCCTTCAGTTGACTGATACTGGATGATTTATTGAATACCTAAAGCTTTGTGAGCTAGACATGACAATTTCACTGAGGCTGGATAACATCTGTTTCTGTAGCTGGACTGCCTAATGGCCAGTTTGTGCCTCCTCAAGCCATCAGGGCGTGTTCTGTTCATACTGGGTCTACACCAGTTACTGCTGAGAAACTTCCCCTTCCCTTGTGCCAGGCCTTGTGTGTTGCTGGCTGTGTGATGACCTGAAAATGAACCACTTACTTTTGTCAATCACCTTCAGCCAGATTGTTTCCCAAAGCACTAAAGTACTTAGCCTAAAGACTAAAACTGTGTCTTGAGTCAAAGATGGAGCTGAGGTTTACAGAAACCTATAGCTAGTTGAAATGCAAATATCAGTAGGTCCAGGAGATAATATGATTGTACTACAGGCATATGGAGGTGTAGTTGGAGAGTGGGAGGTGAGGGCTGGGAAGGAGAAGTGCTGATCCAGCATAAATAAACAGTATAAATAATATATATTAATAATATATATTAATTATAAATAATTGCTGATCCAATATAAATAAACAGTAAAACCACACGTGGAGAAAAATGGTCAGTATGCTATCGCAACCTCTCATCCTGTTCCAGATCCTTTTGCAATCAGCTATGAACTACTGACTTTACTAAAAGTTCTTTTAGATACTTTCTGATACCATAATTGCTTTTATAATGGAAAATGGAATTAAGTGATAAGAGAGAGAGAGCTCAAAACACATTTACAGTATCTGTGGTAAGAATGAATTGCTGTGATGATAGAGTTAAAGTAAGTTATGGGAAAGACAAGAGTGATAATTTTTGTAGTCAAGGAGAAGAAAAATAACCTGATTACAAAAAATTATGATGTCCAACTCCTTCTGCCTCAAGAATACTAATAAAGATTGGCTGGACACCACTTAGCTCTCAGTGACACTCACTCCATCCTTTCAGACATTCAGTTCTTTGCAGGTCCTGCACACCAAGTTGCCTATCAATGTATGCACAAGGAGCCAGCATTTGAGTTTGGCTGACTGTCCTTCATGATGGGTCTTACCAAAACCTGCTGAATGTCCCTGCCCGCTGTCACAGAGGGAATACACTGGTGGCTGTTAGCAACTGGTCATGTGAGGAACATCTCCCTGGTCTCCTGCTCCATAAGTCTCCAGAACACTTATGTGTCTAACTTCCATAAATTGATCTTCTTGATGGTGTTTCTTCTTCTTTTTTTCTTTTCTTTTCTTTTTTTTAACAAAATGAGGTACTTACTTTAGACATACCCCATGGTTTGCATACTCATTTTAGCCACATGAAATCGCAATGATTTGCTGTAGTATTATCTGCAGTTGTAAACATTTAGTAAATTTATAAGAATGGAGCATTTTCATTAAAAATATCTAAGTCCTGTCATGGACTTGTCAATATCCTTAGGCCCTAAATATATAACTTGTAAATGTGTAGTGTTTAAAGTGTTACTCATGTTTTGTTTCATATTACTGTATGTGATAACACACTTCTAAGGAATGCTGCCCACATTTTGGGACGTTGAATTATATGTGCATTTCTTGTGTCTTTACATACAAAAATAAGAGCCACATTTGGTAGAATTCAGTGTAGCTACAACAGTTTTATCACTGGCAAGCCCTTAACTTTTATAAGTTTCTGAATCTGATTTGCCATGAAGGAAAAAATGTTGCTGCTGCTAATGATGATAATACTGAATATAATGTTTCTTTAGCAGAATTCTGATGGGAATTCATTGTTCTTGCCCGGCACATGCTTTTTCAGAAAAAAATAATTTATTATTGGAAAAAGAATCTTATGTTCTACTCAAGTATGCCAAATATGTCTATATAAATGTAATATATACTGACTTCCTTTATATTAAACATCAGTGTTTACTGGCTGCCAAAACAAACAACACTGCAGTAAAAGTGGACAAATACAGGAACTTGGTTTTTATTTCTATTTTTTTGCCATCCAATCAGGTAGGGCCAGTTTTTACTGCCTTGGATGAGAGTACAAAGAGAACTTGACTGATTAGAGAAATACAGTTCTTAGACTGAAATGATGAGAAACTTCAAACTATAGGCTGTAGACCAATACCAGTAAAACTTTAAGAGCTTTGATATTGATTTTCCCGCAGTGGGATTTCACACCTTTTACTTTAAGATTTCATTAGTGATCTGGGACTAAATTAAAAGAGAGAGGCTTTTTGTATATGCCAGGAAAGTTGATCATCCCTCAAACTTAATAATTGTGCTGTGGCAATTAAAATGATACCAACAGCATTCTGGTGTCACTTTTTAGCAGATGAAGAAGTCAGGTTCTTCTTTATTTAAGAACAGCTTTAAATTGAACCTCTGAAGTCAGATAGACTGCATGTTTCCCTGAACATTTACTTCAGACTTCAGAGAATTGTTTGACCCTTTATCCAGGAAAGAAGAGAGGAGATACTTTACCACCTGCCAATGAGCTGAGTAACCTAGCCCTCTCAGTTGTAAAGCTGCTCAGTGCATTGGAAGATTAACTAAAAGGGTCTCTGGAAAATTGCTAGGCTTTTTTTTTTTTAAACTAATGCCTTCTATTTTTAATAAATGTTGACATGGCACTATCTTCTATACAATTAACAAGCAGGTTAATTGTCCTTTCCTCATGTGATGCAGTCCCTGATCCCTTTCAGACACCAGTTTACTATTACTAGAGGAAGTTGTAAATAAGAACTTTTCTGAGTGACTCGATAGAGGGGTGTCTCGTGTTACATGCAATGGGCTTCTCCATACTTTATGAGTTGTAATGATAGAATAGGAATTCACTGTTGCCAAAATTAATTCCTAATATGTTGTCTATGGTGGAAAGGATGGCAAAAATAAGGCAAAGAAGTAGTCACTTGTTTATTTCCTTTCTCTATAGAGCATGCATTATGATTACATGCACCTGTCATACCTTTGGGTGAAAGTCTTCTGTTGCTGTGACCTGTAATTCTGCATTCAAGCTTTTGGTTTTTTTCTTTGGTTTGATTTTTCACTCTTCCTTATTAGTTTGCCCAGTGCCATTTAATGTTCCTCTTCAAGGAGATACTTTTCTTGTTCATGCCTACAGTCAGATTGAAATTAAAGAGAATTCAGAATTTGGTGTGATAAATGGGCTCTGCCCTACTGTTACCAGATACCCTTAGAACATACTTTTCTCATATGTAAAAGCACTAAGCTGCTAAGTGCACTGTGTCCCATGTTTTGAAGTAATCCTTCAGGTCTTGTGAATTCATTTCCCAGAATGAGTCTTAAAAATATTCCGATACATCACACATTTAAGAGGTGTCGTACCTTAACATAAAATCTTCAGAGTAATGTTTTTGCTCATTCTCCACTGATATTGACATGCTTGCCTTTCAAATATTCTGCCTCAGAGCTCTGCCAGATGAACAGGATGAACACTTCTGCTTTAGAGGATTTCCACTGGTGCCTGTCGGAGCTCATTCTGAGGTCCAAGGACTTTGTTTAAGTGTCAGCGTTGACTGTGTGGTTGGGAAGAACAGAGATAGAAACTAGGCAAAAGATTACAGTCTGATCAACCTGTTCAGAACTGACTGCAGTTAGTGTAGCTTCCCTGCACGAGGAGCAAAGAACCCTGTCCTATAAAGATAATGTGGGCTGGATGCAGTTTCAGCCACAAGTTTTCTCTAGGACACTCCTGCTATCACAGGAATCAAAAGTGGCTTTTCTTGACTCACTTTGGTTTGAGATTGAAGATTGCTTAGAGCAATCCTGGTTGAAGTATTAGTGCCCTTCATCCCCTCCTGATAGGTTTGCCGTTAATGATGTGTGCTGTCCTCCCAGTTTTGCTGGCAAAGTTGTTTGCAGTGGTTGTGATACGAGCTGGATTGGAACCAAAGAACATTTTTTTAAGATGGAGAAAAAACCAACAAAAATGGTGTGTGTTTACACATTGCTCTGGTTCATGGTGCAGTTCCAGAAATAGCCTTATATTTGCTTTTGGGTTTTGAAGGACACACGTCCAAGTTCCACACCAGAGTTCTCAGGTGCTAGGTTGGATAGTAATGCATAAAGGGATAACCAAACGTGCATGAAGAGAGGAATAATTACCCATTTTTGGGAACCTCATGAGGCTGGTTTGACTTTGGTTACTGGCAGCACTTGTACATGAACATGTTGTTACAAAGGCACAACAGGATATTGTAATGAATTATGTCGTGGAAAGCTGGATATAACCAAGGACATCCAGAACAAATAAGCCATGATCTGATAAGATTACTTTTTATGAGGGACCCAGTATTAACATTATTTACCCTGATGGAAGTGTTCCTTTGTTTTGATGTGTATATGGTGATTGATTGACACTGCAAATGAGCAGAACTCAACATTGAATAGAGAATATCTAAGATACACAATGTCAATAGTAGTTTCTTGTCACAAGCATATGAAGAATGTCTCTATCAAATTTCACTTACCCTTTTCCTCAGTAACTGAGATTGTAACTGTATTTCATGACATGATCTTTTTGCTCCATGTGAGTACAGCACTTGGCTAATCTGCTCTGATTTCAATCGGGTACAGCACTGGAAAGTCATGTTCTATTGAAATCTGGCTTTAGCAGCTCTGATAGGTACCCCTTGTAGTGCGTCCCTCACATTTACATTAGAAACTCTTTGCCTTTGAATGACTGAACCCAGAAAGGTAGAATCAAATCAAATATGGAATAGTATGGCTTCAGTAATAATTAAGGTGGGATCTCAGCTGGATGTACTGTTGCAATTCACAGAAGTTTCATCTATTGAGTTCTTCCTCTATCAGTTGAAAAAATCTCTTTTGCATTTATGCATTGCTAAAAAGCACACACAAATGCATGCTTGAATTTTTGTAAGCATTAAAAAAATTTAAATTGAAATTAACTTTTTAAAACATTTCCATGCTAAGGGTAATAATATTTCAAAACGCTTCATCTTACTGTCTTACTCCAGTTAAAGTATGAATGTGAAAATGCTGAATTAAGTTCTCTTATAGATGATGATTAGATTTTAATGTATTTTTTGTCTAACTTTCAAAATTTTTGACTGGTCAAATCAGCTGATATGATAAGTGCTGTTGGCTCAGGAGACACTATCTTATTCCAAGAGGATAATCACTAGCTGCTATCTTATTCCAAGAGGATAACTTCTAGATGAATCTCATGAGATTTAAAGAATGCTGAATAGTTCCTAGTTTTAGCCTGCCTCATTTTATATCTCCTTCCATTTGCTTGCAGTGTCCTTGGGGCATGCAGGATAATCCTAAACAAAACTAGACTGTATTTTTGTAACCTATCCAAAAGATGACACTTGCAATTAGTTTCCTGTACACTTGTGATTACATTAAATCAGCATTGTAGCAGTGAAAAATCAGTCCTTTCAAATGTCAAAATTCTAAAGTATTTGTGACTTAAATGAGATCTGTTTTCAAATATACATTTGTATTAGCAGTGTAAACATAAAATATGCAGATGTTTGCAACCAGCTTCACAGCAAGACCTTTGTGCATTCCTGCTTGATTTTAAAGAGGTTATATAGATTATGTAGAGTACACCATGCCTCATGTTGCTCATGTTAAACTATTTAGTGATTTAACCTTTTGTTAAATAACAGTGTTTGAATAACTAACAATAGAGTTGGAAAAACTGTTATTCTTTAGCTAAGCCAACATAGAGTTTGTGGCTTCTCTGTTATTGTTCATCTAGAAGATATGGAAAATAGCTATATTGTGAATCACTCTATGAAATATTTTGGAATACCATGTTATTGAATTCCCCATGAAACCTAGCTGGATTACAACACTACTTCTTTTCCTACCCATTATCAGTAAAATCCCACAGCGATCATAGTAGACTTTTAATGACCTTTGCTTATAAAAGCATCAAAACTATATCTATACTAACTTGACAGCTAATTAAAAAAGGTTTGTCTCAAGTTTGATGTGGACATTGGTTAAATAGTCTCTTCAAGCTTACACTCATTCATGCTTACACTGTATTACGAAATAACAAAGTTTAATAGCTCAAACACTTTTCCTGTATGGAACACAGGCATTTTATCAAAACTAGACCATTAGAAACACAAACCAGCATTGAAACTGCTATTTCTCAATTTTGACATGAATACTAGCCTTTGCCAAGAGAAATTGTAGTGATCACAGCGAAATTATTGCCCTTATTTAAGCTATGCTAATATCAAGTTTCATCTTTTGACTTTTAAATCTCTACAGTAATATTCTTATATCCACTGAGAACAATGAGAGATCTGGATGTGGGATCAAATGTTTTACAAGAAAATTTTCATGTACTTTTTCCCACAACCCCATGGTTTAGAGAAACCCACTTAGTCTTATCTTCTGCTTTGGTTGTCATTTCTTTCATTCCTCTCTTTTCAGGCAAAATAGAATAAAAACTGCTAGGTGAGTTTCTGACTACACATGGACACTGAAGCAATGAAATTCACAGAATGCATGATTCCTTTAATGGGGATGTCACTAAATGCATGAATAGATTATCTCAGAACTAACGAAGTCTCATTTTCATATCCAAAACATACTGAGTTAATCAAACAGATCCCACTTCATTGACTCTGCACATAAATATCAAATTTTAACACCTCTAATTATCATCTAACCCTAAATGTCCTGAATCTTTCAAGGCAGAAAACCAATGAATAGATTTTAGCACACATAAGTTCTAAATACAGCAAGAACCTCAGCAGAAAAGCAACCATCCTGTCTTTTAAAAGGCTGCAAATTCAGAAGTTGTACTGAATTTGAAGAATTATTGTTGTGCTGAATTTGAGCTCACTGAGCTCAAATCTTGGCCTGAAAACGGTAGAGAAATTGTTACTCTGTAGCACACTCTGGGGTTTAGGGTCCTGCCCACAGAAAGCCAGTGGCATGGTTTTGCTCTTCTGGAATCAGAACAAGGGTTTGGATATGATTTTCCAACATCTTGAGTGCTCTAGGCAGCAAAATACAGAACCCAGAATTCCTCTTTTGTTTGTTTGGGGGTTTTTTGTTTGTTTGGTGTCCTGGTTTAGGGCAAATTTTGGGAGGGACACTTGGTTTTTTTTGTTTTGCTCCAGGCTTTTGAATACTGAAATTTGGAACTGCTCTGCCAGACAAAAGAGCCAGGTCAGAATAGTCAGTACTCTAGTTGTGATGATACATGCTTGAATGAGTTCATGACCTCTCTCTTTTGCATCTGACCTTTTGGAAAAGACTGTGCATGTGCAGGAAGATTCTGTAAATGATCCCAAACAATTAAATTTCTCACTGGAAGCCCTAGGCCCTTTTTTCTTCCTCTGTGCCTCCATAAAGGAGCTGATAAAATTTCTAAAATTTGTTTAGAGCTTTTTGTTTTCTGTTTAAAAATCAGGAAGTAGTCCTGGTAGAAAAAATAGATGCTTGAATGGTCGTCTTTCTGCTTTATTTAGTACCACTAACCTCCTGCCATGTGTTTTCACTGAGCAAGAAAAATCTGTTTGATAATGCCTAGACAATGCATAGATTAGAAATTGTTAGTGTAGACATTTCTAAATGACATTTCTATATTGCACTATTTTCCTTAACATTCAAGATTACTGATAATCATCTGGTGATGTAATCAATCATTTAGATTTATCGATCTTGCATTAATTCAAGGAAGAGCCATAGTGACCCATTTAATCCACTGTAAAGCCTATCACTACCATAAGGATACATATATATAATAGCTGTGAGGTATTCTTTGGAAAGGCAGTTTAGCTCTTCTGGTAAGGATTACAGAGCTATTATTTAGTCCAGTGCAGTATTGCACATCCTGTGCCCTGCATTATCCAGCATTGCACAGGTACAGGTCCCTGCACAAGCTTACCCGGGAACAAATCCAATACTGATTTGAAGACCCTTGTAATAAGGGGATGGAATGCCAGCTTTTGAAATCCTGCTCCTGTATCCAGAGCAGGGAGCAAGCTTCGCACAGTCTCCGGAGAGGGCAGAAAGATAGACACATGGTAAGATGCAGCACATCTAGAAAATTTTGCAGAAAGCTACCAAAAGTGGTTAGACAGTTAGGAAAAATGCAACAGGCTTGGCTCTGCACTCACTGTTTGCACTGGGAAAGATTGGGATGGGATGGGATGGG
>VZTJ01002466.1:2371702-2415256 GCA_013397795.1 Orthonyx spaldingii | reverse complement strand
GTACCTGCTCATCTTTCCCACTTATCAAAAGAACATTTGAACAATTGTTCCCCCTTTGGCATAAAAATCAAATCAGATAGAGAAGTTCCTGTGTCTGCCAGGAAACGCTTCTTGTTCAGCAAGGGCTTCAGTGTGGTGAGCCCCGGTACAACAGCAGATCCTGACACCCTTAACAATCCATTTCTAATGTTCTTTTTTACAAATGGCTCATTGATTCCTTCCCAATCGTGCTCCTGGTGGCCGCCCCCTTCCCTTTGATCCTGAGGCTCCCTGCACTATTTTCTGTTGGGGATTGTAAAAACGGTGCCATTACCCTTGCCTGTACCTTTACCTTTCCTTCATCTCTTCTTTCATGTCTTTTATATACGTGAGGTGCCTTCTAACCAATTCCTGGAAGAGCCCACTCGGCCACCTCTCCAGCCCCTGCTTCTGCTGCCTGTGGGCTCTCACTCTCCCACAGCCACCAAATTCCTTGCAAAATCTCTTGCCTCCCCAGTGACTCAAACAAAATCCCTTCTTCTCTCAGGCCAGGCTGTGGTGACACACTGTCTCTGACACCATAGAGAAACCCCCTTACTCCTCACCGTAGAGAAATTCCCTTAAACCCAAACCCAAATCCTCCACCCTGGCTCCATAATGGCCCGGGAAGAGGTGGGAATGTAGGAACATTACCTCCCTGTTTTCCCTCTCCTGGAAGCCAGGAATACAAAAGACTTGCACCTGTCCCTGTATTAGACTGCAGATTTTGAAGGTAAGGCAGACAGCTTCCCAGTCCTCACTGTTCTTTCCTTATGATGCTGCTTTCTACCCTAACCACATTTCTCCACACTTCCCTTCAACCAATCCTTTCCCAGACTAACACCACACTGCCCGCTCTGGGTGTGGGTTGCCGAGACCCTTTCTCGGTGCCTCGTATTGCCCCCTCTGGGCATCCATGTGGGTGAATGTCCAGACAAGTCCCCAGTTGTCAGGAAAATCCACAAACACCAGAGGTTTATGTCCAAAAAGGAGACAGAGAAGACCTGCAACTTTATTGGAATAAACGTAGAGANACTTTATTGGAATAAAGGGAGAGATTCCACCGGGGCACACGCCCGCGGGGTTTTCTCTCTCGAGGTTTCGGAGGGCGCAGCCTCCTTTTATCCCAAACTCCGGCCGCACGGTGCCCTCTTCCTTTCCCCATTGCTGAGGCACTAGGAAGGTAGAGCCTGCCCAAACCAGCTACCACATATCCCCCCTTGAACCTGGCATTTTACCCCAAAGTTCAGAAGCTCAGGCTTGTGCAGACCCTTGTCTGTTCCGGGAGCCGAGCTGTGTGGGCTCTGTAACAAACCTGCTGCCCCGAGTCAGCAGAGACATTGAGACCCATTCCAAGGTCGTTAACACCCATCCCTTCACCTATCACATTGTTTGTAAAGACATTGGCACACATCTTTCCTCTCAAAGGCCATGAGGGAATTTCCTACAAGGCTATAGGGGGGATAGCCTAGAAATAAAAGGAGGGAAATTCCAAGAATGCAAGGAGGAAATTTCCCCAAATAGCTGGGAAGTTCCTGAAAAGCAAAAGTGACATTTTTGAAGAAAGTGACAGTGTTATTCCTAGAGGGGAAATTTCCAAGAATGCAAAGGAGGAATTGGTGAATAGCAAAAGGGGAACTGCCTGGAGAGGATGAACAATATTTCCTGGGAAATAATTTCTTGCTTCCCTGTGTCAGGAAAATACACAAACGCCACCTTCACCCATCAAATTGTTTGCAAAGACATTGGCTTTCCTCTCACCAGGGAGTAAGAGCCATGGGGAAATTTCCTAGGAAAGCAATGGAGATTCTCTAAGCAGAGGGAAAAATCACAGACAGGAATGGAGGATTCCACTGAGCAACTAAGACATTTTCCAGGAATCAAAATAGCCTGCAAAGTGACTGGGAAATTTCCTGGGGAACAAAAGGCAGTGTTCTGAAAAACCATGTAGAGTGCCTAGTAAGCAGTAGGGAGTTCCTGGAAAGAAGAAGAAATTTCCTCATGAACAAGCAGCGCATTGGGAAAGAGGCTGCAGTCCCGTGCTTCAGCCCCACTGACCCCTCCATCCCTTCCTGCTCCTTGGCTAAGGAACTCGAAAAACCTCCCAGGACGTTTGGGTTGTTTTTACTGCTCCCCGCAGAGCTCAAATGGCTCAGGGCAGAGCCGGGCAGGCGCTGCTGCTGCCCGCGACCCTCCTCCTGTCGTGGACGTGGGCTGGTTCGCCTCTGCTTCGGTGCCGAGCGCCGCCCGCCGCACTTTGGCCTTTTTTGGTTTGTAGTTTTCCGACAGCACGGCCTTGGCGTGCAAGCCAAAGCCGCTGGGAGAAAGAAGAAGGATTAAAACAAACAACTGAACGTGGCCCGGGGATTTCCAGCCCCGGGAAGCCCCGGCGGGAGCGGGTGCAGCCGAGCCCCCGCGCTTCGGGCGCCTCACGCTCAGGTTTAGGTCCGGTTAATTAATTTTAATTATTTATAAATAGTCTGGGGAGGCGGCTGCTCGGGGCTGCGCAGCGGCGTCCCCGGGGACCGGAGCATCCCCCCGGCGTCTGGAGCATCCCGCGGGCGCTCCCGGGAGCGGCGACACCGCCCCACCGAGGGAGCGGCGGCACTTTCACTTTCGGAAGGGACACGTGATTTCCAGGAAAACGGGAGGGGCGGATAAAGGATCGAGCAGGAGGCGGCCGCCGCCCCCCCGCGCCGAGGTCAGCGCCCGGGGAGGCACGGCACGGTACGGCACAGGAGCCCTGCGGACCCGGCCCCATGGCAGCGCCCGAGAAGAAGGGGTAAGCGCAGCCCAGCACACCCGGCCCTCCCGGGCTCGCCGTCCCCGGGTGGCCCCGGTCCCCGCGGTGACGGTCCCGCGCCCGCAGGGAAGCGCAGAAGCTGCGGTTCGGGCAGTGGCTACTGAACGCCGTCAGCAGCGGGAACTACCGGGGGCTGCGCTGGATCGACTCTGCCCACACCATCTTCCGCGTCCCCTGGAAGCACAACGCCAGGAAGGACATCACCAGCAGCGACCTGGAGGTCTTCAAGGTGGGTGGGATGGGTGTCACCAGCAGCGACTTGGGGATCCTCAAGGTGGGCGAGGTGGGAGTCACTAGTGGCAACCTCAGGTGTGTGGGATGGGGTTGATCCACAGTTCACTCGAGGTCTTCAAGGTAGGAGGGCTCGAGTGACCAGCAGCACCCTCAGGGTCTTCAAGGGGGGTGGGATGTGGGAGCTGGGAAGGTGGGGGAAGACCAGTCATCCCTGGACGCCTCCACCTTCCTGGAGCCAGCGACCCTGTGCTTACCCCCCGGCACCCCCAGGCCTGGGCGAAGGCCAGTGGGCGGTATGAGGAAGGCTCTGAGGACCCGGCCAAGTGGAAGACCAATTTCCGCTGTGCCCTGAGCAGCACCCACATGTTCAAGCTGGAAGGCGACCATTCCAATCGTGGTGATGACCCACACAAGGTCTTCTCCGTTGTCTCAGGTCAGTCTCGTCCCATGGAGGGGCTGTTTGGGTGGGGTGGGCGATCTCAGAACCTCAGACCTGGTGCTCTCCTTTCAGCCACCCTTCAGCACAGCAAGGAGGGAGATTCCAGCATCCCTAACCCTGTGGTGGACCAGCAGCCAGCACAACAGCAGCTGCAGGTAGCTGGGTGGGCACAGCAGGCTGGGGGGGTCCCTGCTGCCACTCTGCAGGCATTGCACCTCCATGTCCTTGGGGTGCTCCCAAGCAGCAGCCCAGCACCTGGCCAAAATGTGGGAGGCTGGGTGCGTGGCAACCACAGCAGTAAGGTCCCATTCTCCTTCTCTTCCCAGCTGGAGCTTGACCTCCAAGACATGGCCTCAGCAATTGCTGTCCCAGGTAAGCACTAGTCCTACAACCTTTTTTGGGGCTGACACCCTGCTAGGCTCAGCTGGGGCTGATTTTGTGGCTGTGAGACATCCCACTCACTGTGTTTCCCATTAGAACCAACTGACCACACACAGCTCTCGATTCTGGAGGATCTGCTGCAGCAGTGTGAAATCTCCCCTGGTAACCTTGAATCACTGGCCCCATCCTGGATGCCCACAGGTGAGCCCAGCCCTGCCTATGGGCTGCAGAGCGGGTGGCTGCCTGGGAGGTGACCCCAGCACCTTCCCACAAGGTGGTTTCTCTGCAGGGGACACTCCCCACCAGGACATTGTGCTCCAGCCTCACCAGAACACCATGCTCCAGCCTCACCAAGACACCCTGCTGCAGCCTTACACAGATCCCAGCCAAAACAACTGCTTCCCTCCCCCGACATTGCCACAATGGGTGCCCACAGTGGAGCAGTGCACCTTGGGCACCTACCATTCCACGGGCCTCATGCTGCCAGAGCAGACAGGTGGGTGCTGCGGGGCAGGGTCTGGCCCCGGCTGTGGGAATGCCATAATGGGGCGGGAAGAGGCCAGGGTGCTGCCATGGGTACCCCGTGCCAAAGCAGCCAGCACTCCGCTCTATCCCGAATGGTGATGCTGATGCTGGTCCTGTCCCACTGCAGGGGCCATGCCACCGCTGTGCCACACAACGGAGGGCACGGTCCCCATGCAGCACTCGGCAGAGGCGGCGTTCTTCGTCCCTGCTGCCAGCCCTGTGCCACAGCCACGGCTGCTGCTGAATAACACAGGTGAGGGCTATTAATTATTAATAGCTATAAATTACTATTACAATTATTAACAGTAAATATATGCTCGGGGGGTGCTTTGGAGAGGGGTAACGTTTCATTTCGGAGAATGCAGCTGCTGATCACTTCCTGGCACAGATGGAATCGTCTCCCTCCTAGATGTCACCATCTACTACCGGGGGAAGGAGTTCCACCGGGAGGTGGTTGGGGGCAGCCACTGCCTGCTGACGTACCAGCCCCCCAGCCTGCCGGAGGCCCCGTGCCCCTGGCACGTGGTGCACTTCCCCAGCCCCGCCAGCGTGGCCGACAGCAAGCAGCGCCGCATCACCGAGGAGCTGCTGAGCATCGCGAGGCTGCAGCTGGAGCAACGCGCCGACAAGGTCTTCGCCACCCGCCGGGAGAAGTGCAAGGTGTTCTGGGCCCTGTCCCAGCAGCTCGAGGGGGTCGAGGAGCCCCCACCCAACCTGCTCTGCCGGGACCAGGAAACCCCCATCTTTGACTTCAATGAGTTTTGCACAGGTGAGTAGGGGTGTCACATTGTTCCCCATGTGTTATTTCCTGCCCAACTTGGTTTGGGGCTCATGGGAGTCAGCCCTAGGATGTTACAAGCATCCAAACCCTCCCAGCCCTTCTGTTTGCCCAGACTGACCCCAAAACTGAGCCCTGTTTTACCTCACAGAGCTGAGGGACTTCCGCAACGGCCAAAGGCAGCGATCCCCTGATTTCACCATCTACCTCTGCTTTGGGCAGGCTTTCTCCAAGGCCAAGCCTAAGGAGTCCAAGCTCATCCTGGTCAAGGTGCAGTAGCCAAAACCCACCACTATCCCACTGCTGCCCAGGAAGGGGAGAGACTCGTGGAGGTCAGGGTAGCTGGGACTCTGGGTCCCTGAGGAGGGGCACCCTCGAGGTTGAGGTGGGTGGGAGATGGAAGGTCTGGGTGCCTGAAGAGGGACCCTTGGAGACTGAGGCAGATGGGATTCTGGATGCCCAGCAATGGGGACTCCCAGGTGATGGAGGAGTGATGAAGCTTCCTCAGGGACTGGGCAGGGGGAGCCTCAGGGGCTAGGGGAGGTGAGTGCTTGGGTGCACAAGGAGGGAGACCCTCAGTGGAGATGGGGATCTGGGGCAGATGGACATCTGGATACCCAAGGAGGGGGTACCTTGGGGGGCTGAGAGAGGTGGGAGAACTGAGTGACAGGGAATGGGGACCCTTGGAGAGGTGGGGGACTGCGTGACCAGGGAGGGGACCCTTGAGGACAAGAGGAAACATGGCATAAGGGTGGGCAGCTGCCTGGGTCAGAGGACACTCAGGGTCTGGGCAGGATGGTGTGGAAGGCAGCAGCTCAGGGGCTGGGGGAGACAAAGGGTGCCCCAGACACCTCCTCCCTGCACGCCAGGAGATCAGGGCCATGCAGGGTGTTGCAGCCACATCAGGCAGCTGCCCCTAGCCCTGCCCCTAACCCTGATGTTTTGCTGCTGCAGCTGGTGCCCAAGTTCTGCGAGTACTACTATGAGCAGGTGCTGCGGGAGGGGGCCTCCTCCCTCGACAGCCACACCATCAGCCTGCAGCTCTCCAACTCCTTCGACCTCATGGAGCTCATCGAGCAGTACAACATGCAGCTGGGCTGACCCCGCCTGCCCCACTCCCCGTGGCCCTGGCATGGGCAGCAGGACCACTGGGCATCCCAGGCTCTGCAAACCAGCACCCCCAACCCCCAACTGACCGGTCCTGGAGCTTACACATTGCTTTTCCCCTCCATCAGCTGCTAGTGTGCATTTTTGTGGAGTGTGGTCACTTACAGATTTATTTTCTTAAATTTTTCAAGTTAAAATATATATGTATAGAAACGTAGTTCTCTCTTGCTGCTGTTGCCTGGACATCTGCCTCTGCTACCAGTCTGAAATCTTTGCTACCCCCCTATGCCCCCAAAACCACAGGGGTCTGTGCCCAGCCTTGTCTCCCCCTGGCAGGGGCGAGCTGGTATCAGAGAGCATATCAGCACCTTCTTCCCCTTAAATCTGAGTAGATGAGGTGACTTCCCACACCTGAAGGGATGCATTTATCAATGCATTTACTTCCATGCATTAAGGCTACAAACATGACTTGCAAGCAGAGTGTGTTGAGGACGGCTTGGCTTGGGCTAAACAAAAGTAATCCTTCGGCGAGCGCTGGTCCGGAGTTACTCACTGGAGATGTTCTGGAAAAATAAGGCAGGAACTACAACATGAAGTACCCAGACCGCTGGCTCAGAGGTGCAGAGGGGGTGCTGTCTCAGGGAGCAGTGTGGAAACCAGAGGGCTGCCTGAAGATGGGGTTGCCCTCCCCAGGCTGCAGGCAACTGCACCCCCTCATTTCAGCAGCCTGACCATCACTGCTGGTCCCTGGGCAAGGGGAGGTGGCAGTGTCCTTACCTGCCTGGTGACCTGGATGCTGCTGGGCCCAAAGGTGGTGGTCCCATAGCTTGTCACATAATAGTGAGCAGAGGGCTGTGCCACGGGCTCCTCCAGCTGCCTGGGTACTGTGGGAATGGGACAGCCTGAGCACCTCAGTTCCAGGAAACCCTCAGCCCTCTTTCCCCTGCGCTGTTGCGGCACGAACTCAGGACACTGGGCTCACCTTTGGGCAGGAGCAGCTCTGCACCAAAACGGTGCCCACACGTCCCACAGGTTTTAACGTCTTCCTTTGTCCTGCGGAGGAAAAAGCCCGGGAAAGAAGGAGCTGGAGCTGCCCTCAGCACTTCCCATGGAAGATGATGCCAAGGCAATGGAAAAAGCTTGCTCTTCCCACCCTGACCTGAGGTGCTGGCATTGGTGGGACAGCTGCTCCTAGGTGCCTGAGCACCTTCAGCTCTTCATGAAACAGGGACATGTGGGCATGTGTCCAGAGTGAACATTATATGCCTGAGCCCCAGAGCCTCAACTTCTCCACCTTTCCTTCCATGGTCTGGTTTCCCACACCAGTAAGTGCTAACACCATGTGGGACATGGGCTGCTGTGGTCTGGAGAAGAGCGCTGTAGTGCCAGTGAGTTTCACCACTGATTTCACGTGGCTTTTAGAAGCTGACCAGCCCCACCAGTACTGCAGTAGTGACCACCCGGGTCCCACCCTCGCTTGGAGGGGCGCACAGTGTGTACGTACATGGCACCTGTGCCATCCATGTCCGGCCAGAGGAGCTCTGCGGGACAGCCGGACGTTCGGCAGGGAGTCTTCACACACACGTGCAGCCCCGGCCACTCCTCAGCCAGTTTCTGGATGATGAGCACAACTGCCACGAGGAAGTCCCAGGCAAACTGGAACCCTTCCAGGTAAAAGGAGAATGTCTCACTTGCTTACAGCCCCCAGATGTGGCAGCTCAGGAGATTCTGTGGTGACCCACACATCACTTCCAGCCCACAGCCTCAACTGTCGGACCAGCTCCATGTCTCAAGTTAACCAAGCCTCCATAAGGAATTTAATGGTATGTTGGAAGGGTTCCCCAGCTTGGGTGGCCCTTTTGCTTATCACTTGAAGACCCAGCCTTAGACTGTACTCTGCTGGGGCCTTGTGGGGAAGGATGATCCATTTGCTCCATGACAAGAATGAAAACCTGATTTTCCACTTTCATGTGGTACCTCTAGAGGAGTCCTGAACAGAATTGCATGGAGAAAGGGGAAATCTTTAAGTGGTCTACTGGTGGATCCGGGCCAGACTAGGACATGTGGCAGAGGCTTCTTGGAACGCTTCCCAGAGGGCTGGAGATGGCAGGGGTGGAGCTAGGGAGAGACATGGGGTTGGGACTCATGAAATATGGATCGGGGATCTTACCTGTCCTTCCTGACGGCTTTCTGCAGCGGAGCTCCAGGTAGCTGTAGGCCCTCTGGTTATTCTCTTTGATCAGCAGAGGTTTGCCATTGCATACGAGCAGGCAGGTCACCTTGGCCACCCAGTGTGTGGAATAGAAGGAGCAAGCTTTCACCAGGAACCTGTGAGGAGATTGTCCATGGCTTTCACCACTTTTCTCCTAGTTTATCCCTAACACTGCCTAACAAGCCCTTTTCCAAGGGACTTGGAAAATATGAACCAAGTTTCAGTAGGAACAGAGACAGACACCAAATGAAGACCTTCTCCTACTGAAAGCTCAAGCAGCAGGAGCAGCCTCTTAAGCCAAGAGAGCCTTCCAGAGTTGGTCATCTTGTCCTGGTTTTGTCTGGAATGGAGTTAATTTTCTTCCTAGTAGCTAGTACACTGCTGTGCTTTGGATTTAGGATGAGAATGATGTGGATAACACGCTGATGTTTTAGTTGCTGCAGAGCAGAGCTTACACCAAGTTGACGACTTTTCAGGTTCTCAGGCTGCCCTGCCAGGGAGGAGGCTGGGGGTGCACAAGAAGCTGAGAGGGGACACGGATAGGACAGGAAACCCCAAATGACCAAAGGGTTATCCCATAGCTGGTGGCATCATGCTCAGCATATAAACCTGGGGGAAAACTGGCTGGGGGACCATTGCTTGGGAACAGGCTGGGCTTGAGTTGGTTAGTGCTGAGCAACTGTTTTTTATTTGCATCACCTGTTCTTCTTGGGCTTTATTTCTCTATTTGCTATTTTCCTTTTCATTACAATATTATCACTATTACTGTTATTATTATAATTCGTTTCAACTATTAAACTGTCTTTATCTAAACCCATGGGTTTTCTCACTTTTCTGATTCTCTCCCCAATCCAGCCAGGGAAAGCAAACAAGTGGCTCTGTGGTGCTTGGTTGCCGGTTGGGGTCTAACCACAACACCATCAGATAAAACTCTATACACAAGTCCAGAAAACCAGGAGAAGTTCCAAAAACTGGTACAGTTCCAACACCTATAGAAACCAAAATATTTTTGGGTGGGACTGTGAGACCTCTGCCTGCCTGGATGTGCACAGATTAGCCAAACAGCCCCCAGATGAAAGGTGAACCAGAAGGAGCGTGGCGTTTGCTCACATCCAGGCAGCGAACATCGCAAGGGTTCATCCAGGACCCCACACGTGTGTGGCACAGCTGAGAAGCCACCCTGGTATCTTGACTGCCAGCCTCAGGCCTCAGCAGATACAGTCTCAACAGCCAAGGGCTTGCTGACAGTCATCCTGGCACTGCACCAAGCAAACTCAACCCCGCAACCTCACTGGAAACCAGTGCTTACCTCTGGAAAAAGCCCTCAGGTATTTCAGGTGAGAAGTAGGCACGGATGTGGAGGTCCTCGGGGTGATCTCCTCCCCACACCTCAGACACCTCCTCTGTCTGGTTCAGATAGGTTGGGAACAAGTACCAGGACTCGCCTTGGCTCCGTGTTGTCTCCCACGGCTTCCCAGGCACAAACTCACTGGCCTGTGGGTTGAGTGCTTCAGTGTGCTTCACCTCCAGGCAGAGCTCAAAGTGCTCCAGGAGGCTGAAGAGCTTCCCTCTCCCTCTGTGAGGCCTGTGTCCCATGATTTCCTCAAAGACATCCCACATCCCTTCTGAACAGAGCTGGTGCTTCACCAAGGCACGCACGGCCTGGTGGCACAGCATTGCCTTTGACTTGAAGGTCCACACCCAGTTGGCTCTGTCTCTGATGGTGGCGTGTTCCCCGATCAGCGTCTCCACAGAGATGCTCTCCAGCTGCTGGACAAGGCGGTACCGCACCAGGAGCTGCATGGGAAGAGCAGGAGAGATAAGGTGGCAGTGAGAGGGGCCCAGCAAAGCTGCAGAGCTTGGGCTCTACAGAGTAGATGTTCCTGATCCCCACGCTCACCTTGAACATCGTTATTAAAAAGGTAGGCTGGAGAAAGACAGTGCTTTCCAAGTGCTTGATTTCCTCATACCACACCACCAGCCCGATGCGGTGGAGGTACCGCAAGATGTCCTGGAGGAGCTCCCTGCCCAGGCAGGCCAGCTGCTCGCGCTGGGAGAGCTTGCTGAGGAGGTACTGGAGGTCCATCATGCCTAGAGGGAGATGCAGGAGCTCAGCATGCACCTATCAGACACAGCATTCCAAGGCAGATGCTTCAGAGAGCCAACACCAGCAGCATCCCATGTCACCTATGCCATCCCTGGGGACATAGCTGGGATCGGACTGATGCTTAGTGACTGTGACCAAAAATGTTCTGTCTCTCCTCAGCTGTCCCACTGCCACGCTGCAGCTTTGCCTTGCCTCAGCAGCAGCAAGAGCCTGCCAGGACTTTCTGAAAAATGAGGCTAATACTGTTGGGTTTTTTTAATTCTTGTTTGAGGAAGCAGGTTTGTTTCCAGCCAGAGAACCTCAGATTGCCAGTTAAACCTCAGACTGTCATACAGCAATGCAGAGAGACAGGCAACAAAATCTGGCTTATCTCCACAAAAAAGAAGCATTTGCTTCTCGTTCTCTAATCCTACAGTGGCTGGGGGGGGGCAGAGATGTCACTGGGAACTGGTGGTGTGCATACCTGCCTAAGGTACATAAGCAAGGAGCTGGAGCTGCCTGCTAGTCCTCATAAATCACATGGAAAAGGGTCTAGGGAAGGGTAGGGGCCATTAAATAAAGTTAGCAGGATGTAGATTTGAAAACCACATAGTTGCATTAAAGCTGTGGAGCTCCTTCCTGCAAGATTGTTTTAATTGCTTATGCAGGGAAAAGGGGAGAAAGAAAAACATCACTGGAAAACAAGAAACCAGACAACATGGCCTGCTCAGACGTGCTCAGCATTAACACTGCAAGGTCTTCAGCAGTGACCCCACTGCCACACAAACAGGGCCAGAAGGTGCAGCAAGCATAGGGGGGCCCATCCCAAATTCAGGAAAGCACTGGAGAGAGCCTGTTCCAGGCACGGGACAGAAGAAGCTCCTCTCAGAAAGGCACAGCATGGGTGGCAGAGCACTCACCATGGTCTGCCACCTCCTCACTCTGTGCAATGTCCACGATGGCAGCTTCCACCTGCCTGTAGACGGGCGGCAGCACTCGGACAACCTCGGGGAAGAGCTCCTCATTCTTCACATGCTCCAAAATAGTGGCCTCCAGCTTTTTGATGTCACGGTGGTCCGTGCAGTTCACAGCAACTAAGTTTAAGATCTGGAAGAGAGGAAGCACATACCTGACAAAAGCACATCCAGAGGAGTTTTTAGCCTGTGAAGTGAAGGCAGGACCTAATGCCCACGAGGTCACCCAGGGTGGGACACACCACTGGCTCAGCTTCAGAGGGCGCTTCCTTCACACCTCTGTTCTGCAGCAGTTCCTGAAAAACACCTGGTGATGGTAAATGACCCCTTGCACTCCTCCTCAGGCACTTGCTACAAGCCACAGGAGGAGATGCCCATCACCTACCAGGGACAAGGACCCTGCAGGTAACAGCCAGGGGTTACCAGGTCCACCCCAGCCTGGGGAGGGGCTGCAGTAGTGGCCTGATGCATTTGCACCAGGTCACCTTAGCCAGTAGCACATTGTGCTGCCAGAGACAACATGGTGACCTCAGCCAGCCAGAACCCAGGATTATCCAAGATAATCTCAGCCCTACTGTTAATGTGCAGCTCTCCATCTCTTTCAGCCTCTCCCACTGGTCCACATAAAACTTGGGCTCCTCACTGCCCTCCAGGTTGTCGATGAAGTGAGCGAGGTTGCTTTTTCTCTCCGCCAGCATGGCTGTGATCCTGGCCATGATGTCACGTGTCTTCTCCACTACCTCCTGCTCCTGGCAGCAGTCCACATGGGTTCCCACAGGAAGCACCACCGAGTTTGGGACTCTCATGGACAGGTTGTTGATCCAGAAACCGACAAGCTCCTTGAAAGTTTTGTCATTAGTTTGGTACCTGGGGAGGGAGAAAAAGAAAATCCCAAATTCTTGTATGCCACCCTCTGGATCTCCAGTCAACTTCTACCAGTGTAGGCCTGACCACACCCTCTGTGCTGTCCCAGGAGCTCACTGGACAAGAGAGCAGATCTCAGAAGCTGACATGGACTTGGAATCCAAACCAGCTCAGCACTTACATGTGAAGATTGATGACAAGGATGACGAACGCCTGTGGGGTGATGAACACGTGGTGAGTCACGTAGTATTCCAGCTGGCCGGCAAAGTCCCAGAAGAGAAATGTGAAGTCCTCGATCTGGAACTCACTGATCTCTATCCCAACTGTTCGCTCTTCCTTGGGAACCGGTTCGGATTGCCCTTGCTTCAGGCTTCTGCAGATGGTGGACTTGCCCGCCAGTGAGGCGCCCAGGAACATGGTCTTGACCCTCTTGTCCTCCTGCCCCAAACCATGCTTAAGCTGGTTGAAGTAATTCCGGATCTGCTGGATGCCACCGGCACACACTTCACTGGGCGGCTCCCGGAGGGGGTTCCCACTGGCCTTAAACATTTTCAGGGATTGTCCCTGGAAGAGCTCCTTGGGGAGCTGGCGAAGGGCATTGTTCTGCACATGGAACTCCTGTAAGCGTGCCAGCTGCAGGACAGGCTGCGGGAAGATCCGGAACAGGTTGTTGGAGATGTTGAGGTACTGGAGGCTGCCTCGACAAGCTGCCAGGTCCCTGGGGAGGGCACAGAGACGGTTGTTGTTCAGCCGCAAGTGTTTAAGCCTGGGGAGACGGGAGAAAACCCCCTCTGGGATGATCCGAATTTGGTTCTGATTCAGCTCAAGCCTCTCCAAACAGACCAGACTCTGGATTTCATTGGGAAAGTCCACAAACTCATTCTTAGACAGTATCAGCTTCTTGAGGCTGCAAAGCTTAGAAATGCCAGTGATACTCTTGAGCTTATTCCTGTCGAGGTCAAGGCTCTCCAGCATGGAATTGCTCAGGACTGCGGGCGGGAGCACACGCAGCCTTTGGGTAGAGAGATTCACTTCACGCAATCTCTCCTCCTGCTCCTGACCTGGACACATGGGACAGAGAAGGTGGTTAAGAGAGATTTTGACCCTTTGGGATTGCAGACTATTTTTCTTTTTTTTTGCATGACTTTGGGATAATTTTGGCCAGCAAGGAAAAGCAAAGGAGCTGGTTGAACAGTGCAACCACAGTTACTGCTTCAACAGCTCCTGTATTCTCTCAAGAGAGGAACTGAAGCTGAGGATCTTGGCTGGGACTGAAGATGCAGGAACAGTTCCCATCAGATGTTCTCTGGCCTGCAGGGACGCAGCCCAAGTGTCACATTAACAGATTTGCTCTCATGCTTTGAATCCTGCAAGAGCTCCAGCCACAGATGCATTTACCCCCAAACTGGAATTTTCTTATCCCAGCAGTGAGCTGGGGGGCAGAGCTGATGTCAGGACAGCTGCTCCCCAAATAACTCATCCAGCCCACTCTCAGCTCTTGACCACAGCTACAGAGATGCACTGAGGCCAGGGCCAGCGAGTTCAGACACTTCCTCTTTCACATCCTCCCCCCTCCAGACAATGCTGTGATTCCCTGCAGGGATGCTCCCAGCCCTGGGAGATTGGGGGAATAACACAGGGACGGTGGGGTTCCCCAAAGGACAGGGCACACAGGCAGGGACTCAGTGATGGCTGAGAACGTCCCCAAAGAGGGTGTTTAGAGCAAAGAGATTTGCAGGCGAGGACAGAACCAATGGGATGGGGATCACACAATACCAGAGCAAAACATGGTTGGATTTGCTTTCCTCTCCCGTTTCACTTCCTCCCATGACACCCAGCATCCCCTTATGCAATGCACCCTGCTCAGGGCTGACTCATCATCATTTCTCAGCATCACCACTGAAATGTGGGACATGTTCCAAGCCCAGCAGGAAAGCACTCTCCCAAATGCCCAGTCTCGCCATCAGGGACAAGCCAAAGGACTCCCACCACCACTGAGCCAGAGCAGTGAAGAGCCAGGGCAGCTACTCACAGGCTCTGGGCTGGGCCATGACCTGCAGCGTGGCACCAGCTGGATCCTCCAGGCGCTCGCCTCCCCCTTTCGTTTCCTCCTCTTGTGTTGCTCCCGCCTCCCCGAGCTCTGCCAGGGAACCCCACCCTCTCTTTCTCCATCCAACCTCAGAGCGGCTCTCAAGAACCCAAGCACCTCTGGCCAGATGGCAGGGCCAGGGTTATCTGCCAAAGGCAGTTGTGGAGGTCACCTATGGGACAAACATGGTGGTGGAGTAGGTCCCGATTCAAATTCCTGGTGCAGCAATCCTCCCTGCCTGTGCTGAACGAGCTTTTGGCATTACCACTCCTGCACAGGAATGAAAGGACACTAACAAGAGGTTATGCTGTTACCAAACTACTGCATGTATTGAATAAATAAGATTTCTTCCCTTAAACATGTAGCAGCACCTGATCCAAGAGGGTCAACCAGAATAGGGAAGAAAAATAAGCAAGTAGTATACACAGTATACTAAAAAACCTGTTTTCTAGAACATGCCAGAAGAGGCATTTTTAGGTATGTTTCTCATTGCCTCTCCCAGGAGGCAGCTTACAACTTGATAATTTATTTTAAATGGCAGACAGAATGAAAGAACCAGTATTCTTGTTCATGTAATTTCAGCAGAAAGCACATGCAGAAGGTGTAGTTTTCAGTCTCAGCGCTCCTCAGGCAATGGCAGGTGCAGAGGGAACAAATTTAACAGGCCTTGCAGTGCAGGCACTCCTAATACACCCTGCAACAGGCTGTTACCTTTACTGCCAGTTCAAGGGTAACACTAAACAAGACTTTAAAGCAGTGAAACAGCCCAAGAAATGAAACAGACTGATGCTGTCTTCCTGGTGAACAGTGTAGTTGCTTCTATTATTCGGTCAAACCTTGTTTTTCACACCACCTACACTTTCTCACTCATACAGACAGGATCTGGCAGAATTGTTCCTCTGACGTATTCAGAGGTGTCCAGTTTCCAGCCTAAGT
Organism: Orthonyx spaldingii; assembly: GCA_013397795.1. Lineage (NCBI taxonomy): Eukaryota > Metazoa > Chordata > Aves > Passeriformes > Orthonychidae > Orthonyx > Orthonyx spaldingii. The sequence goes on along the minus strand of VZTJ01002466.1, from coordinate 2,399,810 downwards.
GTATGCACAACTAGATCACATTCTCTCATTCTTGTGCCAACAGTGCCATACAAGTTTCTGAATTTTTCCCAAGAAACCTATCAGCAGTGTTTGTATTTACAACCCCACACCCATGTTCCAGGTATGTATTCTAGGTACAAGCTTAGCTTGAAAACTACAGCTTCTCTTCCAGGTGTTCTTCTGCAGTCAGTACTGTGCCTTTTCCAAAAATCTTCAAAGCAACTCCAAAGTTATCGCTTCCTTATTGTCCATCCAGGCTGCACTGCCATAGAGGAAGCATAGAGAACCAAGGAAAATTAACTCCAGAATGCTCAGGGTTCATCCATAAACACTCCTCTAGCACAGTGAACGATGGGAGTGAAGCACTGTGCCAGTCCATGCACTACAAGTATATAGCCTTGTTTTGTTTAAATAGTAAAAAAAAAAACCCTCTCCATATCACTTCCCGTGAAGGGAAAGCCAGTTTCTGAGTTGTAACTTACTGGTTTTCAATTTCTCTGTGGAACATCTACTCCCTAGCAGGGTTTGATGGGGAATGATTCAAGTCAGGTTCAAGGGTACTGAATATCATTTAAGGGCCTAGATTTCAGATGGTCACTTAAAAGATCTGTTGCTCTGCAGTACCTGTTAGCAGGGAGTTTTGCTAAAGCAATTGAGATGAAGTCAGACTGTGTGCTGGACTCCTTTCATTTGTGACAGAAAAACCAGTTCTTCTGCAGAGGAGGAGGGACAATTACTAATCCTACTCACTCCTCTCCCACAAACACAGTATTCCTTATGCAAAAGCCAAGCGTGCAGGTTTACACGGAACAGCCAGGCCAAGAGGCAGATGCAAGACAAACAAATGACACCTGCTATAGGACAAAAACCATTCAAAATAACTTTATAAACTCTGTCACATTTCTGCTTTGTACATCAATTCAACATTATCCTTCGGGCTTATTACTGAAAATTGACAATGCTTGCTTTTTGTTTCGCTTTTTCCTGAAAGGCAGACACAAAACCAGCCATCAGTGCATTATTTACACAAGTGCAACACAATCTCCCACCCCCAAATTAATTTTTTTCACTAACAAGGTTCTTCCAACAGAATGTAAATAAACACCACGGCTTGAGCAGTGTTTCTGAAGTCAGTTTATAAAGGTTAGCTCATTTCTGCAATCCCCAAATGCCAGAGCGAGTAAAGCTTCGCTCACCATCCAACGGGCTAAAAATACGACATTTCAAGTATTAAATCAGAAATTTCTAAAGACAATCCATATTTCGATAAATAAACACAAGGGAAACCAGTATACAGCTCTCAATATACTGTATGAAAAGTGGTGTCCAGTTTCAAACTTCAGCAAGACAAGTGCACAGCCCAAAAATGTGATCAAAGTAACCCTGAAAACTGCAGCAATCCGGGAGTTCCAAACATTAATCTCTTCTGTGTTTCTCCTCGAATTATTCTGCTGGTCTGAGGCATTTGATTGTTATTTAGTTCTACAGCTGTAGGTAATCCAAAAAAATCCTAAATTCATTCCCATATGGAAACAATTCAAGAGAAGCTTCCGTAGATAAACCCTATGATCATCCTGTTTCTCTGCACTCTGTTTACAATGAGATTCAACTGCAGGTCTGTTATTCCCATCGGGTCCACAGCTAGGACAAGTTCAGTCCAAGTCATGCTGGCTGTGGCTTGCTCTCAGTTTTCCACTTCACGTGTATCTTCACCATCAGTTTTCTTATGTTTCCTCATATGCTTGTATTTTTCCACATATGCCTTCACCAGGTTAGCCACCTTCATAGGGTTGATCTCTCCACTTTTGCTGTGGCAGATCTGTAGGGGATCAGAAAGGGCACTTGGTCAATGACAGCAGCTCAGGCAAGTGGCAGAGGTGTCCAGGGGAGCCAATTCCTGCACAGACCCCCACGGCTCATAGCAGGGTACATAAAACAGAAAACAAAGACAAGAGCAGTATTTTCCTCCAAGCATTCCAGAAATGGCCCAGAGCTTATCTACACCAGAGCACCAACTGAATGCAGAGGCATCTCAAAGCAAAACTACTCATTTTTACTACAGGCTTTTTCACCCATCCATCCAGTTTCACACAATGCATGGTAGCCAAAGAAATGTTGATATCCCCTTTTTGGGATGTTTTTGAGGAAGCAATGCTCAGATTAAAAGAATTTGGCAGTTTTGAGAGCCCATTTTGAGACAGGGGAGAAAGAACAGACCCTACACAATGAATTTTATCTGTCTTCAGAGAGGGGTTCACAGTGACTTCAGCAGCAATTGGTAATGCTCAGCAAACACCACTTGTGGTTCATTTGGGCCACACAGAAGATGTGAAATTGCAGCCATTACCACAGGAATTTATATTTATAATGGAATTTCTTAGTGATAGCAAGAATGTAGAGCAGGGAGAAAATACAGTTCTCTGAGGTATCAATTAACTGCCTTGACTACAAGAGCATTACCTCCCCTCATGAGACAACATTTACTTGCTGATCAGGTCTGTTTTAGCCATGATCTAGTCAGCACTAAGATTTGAGACAAACGTCAGTATCAGCAAAATTGCAAGGCCCTCTTCCAAGGCTCAGGGACACCACAGGTACCTAATGCACAACGTATTTCCTCACTTTATCAGAAACAGCTAGAATTCTGCCTGAAGGTCCTAGTGAGGGGGATTTGACCATTCTCACCCAAGGCACGTACCACGTAACATTTCAGGTCAGGCAGCCGAAGCTTAGCAATGTTCTTGCCCACTGAAAACATGATCTCATAAAAGGAACAGACTGACAGCTCTCACCAATGGCACCGATCAGTCCTGCTTAAAACAACTACTGCTTCACCACAGGACTGCAGAGTATGAGCCAGGGTGCAAAGATCTGCTACTCAGTTATGGCATGTAACTGCTGAAATGGCAAGTACTGCCACTTATGTAATGACCTGCCCAGCTCCTCCTCTCCACTTCCTTTCACTGGGCCCTCACCTTTTGCACTGCTTTCCGAAGGATGCTCTTGTACTCCTCCTTCGTAATCTCCCTCTTCTGGTAAAAAGGTTTGATGGCAAGTTTCACTTCTTCCACAGCCCTTTCTTGCATGTGAAGCTTCTTCATGTACTGCACAGGAAAGAGAACTTTATTACCTTGTGCTGTCTTGGGAATGGTTTCTGAATCTGTTTTTCTTAGAAATGCTCTAAAAATAAAAGTTCTCATTTCACAATTCCAACAACCCAAGTAATCACCTCAAAGTGCTTTCCTTTACTGTCAATTGCTGTCTTGAAACAAATACCAATTTGTGCTACGAGGAACCCCTGCTTTATATAACATTTATTCTGTGTCTTAAAGAATGTGTTTTAAGCAAGTGACTACAATGTGGACTTCCTAGTTTTGGCCTCCTCCTTCCCTTCCAACAGCTCTGAAGTAAACACACACCCAACAAAAGGAAAGCATCAGATTCTAAAAGCAGCAAACCATAACTGTGAATATAAAGCTCCAGATAGCTCTAAAGGCAATCTGAAAATTGCAGCGTTGCCAACAAAGTAATGATTACAGGTACCGTCAAAACAAGTTCATAAAAACTGTTGCTCATAAATGGAGACTCAGTGGGAAATGCATCTTATTGTTTGGTTTTATGGTACAAACCAAAATAGGCTAAGAAGTTTTTGTTCTTGTGTTACCATCCACTGTGCCTAGAGCATATGGTCTGTGCAGCAAACCCAAAACTCAGCAGCCAGGGACTTGCGCTGAAAAAATCTCCCTAGTGTTTTACTATCTCTGCACTTTCAGCGCTGATAAGCAACAAGATAAAGTTCTAGCTCTCTACAGGACTGTTATGAGAATGGACATTAATTTCAAAGCTGGAAGGAAAAGGAGAAAACCAGGTGTTTAGAGAAATTTGGACATGGTGGTTTCTGGACAGTCCCTTCCAACTATTAATGCAAGAAAGTTTCAGAACTTTACGAAAGTATTTTAGGTGTTTTAATCCCTCCCTGTCCTATGGTGATGAAGTGGTAGAAAACAGAACCCTCAAGTGGAATAAATCCCAAATGAATTCAAAGAGAGGATTGCCTGCTGCTCCCGGATTAGCATAGTCAGCCACCAAAACCAGCAGGGCTGGGAAAATACAGTACAGAAAGTTTAAAAATCCCCCAAGTGAAAAAGTTCAAATAAACAGCTCATTTGTTTTGTGCATTCACTCACTTCCTCATTTTTTGTTTTATCCACTGGAGGTTTGGGTGCTTTGATCTTTTCCTCTGCATTTCCAACAGAAGCAGCTTGGATTCCTGGCTCAGATGCTGTAGCCAGGCTGCCCGGCTCTGGGGTGAGGCTCTGTCCTGCCACGCAGCCAAGGGCTGGAAGACTTCCCTGCATGATGAACTGAACTGTGGGCTGGCTCACCGGGGCGTAGGGGGGCAGGCTGGAGGGCAGGGCTGGCGCCAGGGGGATGTTCTGGCAGTACACCTGTGAAACAGACACCACGCCGTAAATGCTTGTGCTGACAAGACACAACATCAGGATTTTCAGAGCACCTTCTATCCACCAGGAGCCACCACCAGTCCCACTCGCCTTGAACTGGTGGACAGCACAGGCTGATGGCTCACACCAAGGCTACCAAGTCAACATTTACAGCCTGCTCACAGGGAGAAGCTCACAGCTTCTCAGGCAGCACCACCTTTCTGCAAGCTACTGCTGAAAACAGAAGCTGCATGTACAGAGTAGAATTAAAAGATAATATATTTCTTCAATTGTGAGGAGCACCTGAGAGATTACATGATTGGAGGATTGCTGAGGTGTATGGGCTACATGAAATGTACCACACGCAGAGGAAGGCAAACTCTGCCATGAGAGGAGGGTGTTGCACAACAAGGGCACAGATGAGATGAGATGCCTTCCACGACACTTGGGTGCTGGAATAGGAACCAACCTGAGAGGAATCTAGATCAGGAAACATAGGCTCAGGAATCATATAATTGGTTGGAGGAGGCTCATTTAACTGCACCTGATTTAACGTTTGGTTCAAGTCCTCTGCTTTCCAGGCCCCTTCTTTTGCTCGCTGAAGTTTGTAAAATGGCATCCCTAGGTATCCCAAGAGAAGGAAAAGAAAACATCTAAGAAGAAAATAATGTGCCAAAGATTCAAAGCCAATTATATTTTAGAATAAAAAGCATCTAACAACAAAACTGGCTACAAAAGGATGTTTTAGCAGTCATTCATATTTTAGAGCTTCTGATAATAGAGAACTTCTCGTCCCCTTGAGCAATTGCTTTCTGCTGGGTTTATCTGTTGAGAGTAACCAACAAGAACGACACAGGCAACTCTGTCAACACAAACAGCACAGGTTCCCAAGCCAAACTGTTTCTAGCAGCTTTGGTTTAGCAGCACTCACAGAAGTGAGCTACAGAGACTTGTCATGCTCACTGGTTTTGAGAAACATTTACAAATTCTGAAGGCAAAGCAACCATTCTGGTTAAGTGGAGGAAGGGTGGGACATGGGCTGCCAGTTCAGAGATGGGGTCGTCGCACGCGCTCCACGAGCGAACCAGCTGCTGCTGGCTGAGCTGTGCTGACAGCACGTCCTCTCCAATTCATTAACACAACTCACCTCATGATTCCAACCAGTGCAAAATGCCAGCTCTCAGGATTGCAAACCACAGCATCACCCCAGCTCAGATGACAGAGCTCTTACACTACAACCAGGTTCGGCCAGGCACCAAAACCCTAAGCCTTATACAGCCTGTTTCAACTGCTGTTTGTTTTCCAAAAGAGACTTACTGGGAGCTTTTCCAGCAGACAATGTGCTGCTTTCTTCCTCTTGAAGATTCCAGGTAACTCTTTTCACTGGTGCTTTTGATTTCAAGGCAGGACCCTGAGGTACCACTTCCAGTTCAGGCTTAGTGAAATTACTTGTATTCTCATTTGAGACAAGGCACTCCTCCCTAACCTCCCTCACACAATCTGCAACTTTGCTTTTGGATGAGCTTTGAATCGGTGCAGCCTCAGCTGGAACATGCATGATAACTTCCTTCTTTGGGGGTTGTTCCATCAGAGATGGACATAATGCAGTATTTTCTATTTTAACTGTAATCTCTAGGTTTGTATTGCTACAGCTACTGAGCACTGCTGAATCAGTACTGTTCTTTAACTCTGTTTCAGCATAAGAATCCACATCGCCAATTGGGACACAAATGTTTGTGATCTCTGGTGCAGGGAATGCAGTTTCACTGCTGACTTCCTTACAGATGGGCTCTACCCTTATAGTTTCTTGGACCTCTCTCAGTTGAACTGGGGTCTCAGTCTGTATTTCCTCAAGTTTGACATTTGGTTGGATGGTTATGGAAAGCCCTTCTAGTACCAGCTCCTCTTTCAGCTCTTGTTTGAGAGAATGGGGTTGCTCCAGACACCTGGTCACATTTTCATCTGGAGACTTTTTATCCTTTTCTGGTGGAGGAGGAAGCAAGGCCTCTTTTGATCTGTGTTTTCTTTCTTTGGAACGTGATCGGGATCGCAGTCTTTTTTCCTTTGATTTGCTGCTTTTGTGCTCCCGAGATCGAGATGCAGACCGAGACCGAGACCTCCACTTTCTCCTCTCCCGAGATCTGGATCTTGATCTCTTTCTGTCCCTTGACTTCAAGCTACTTTCTTTATCATGCCTCTCGTAGCTTTTGTCCCTCCTGTGCTTCCGCCTTTTAGTCCTCTCTGTGCTGTTCGACCGGGAGCGGTCCTTCCGCCTTGATCTTGAGCGAGACCGTCTTTTCTTTTTCCTATTTTCATAAAACTCAGAAGTACTTCCAGGACTACCCGAACGTGACCTAGATTTCCTTCTGTCCCTAGACCAAGAAGTTTTTGCCTTTTTATCCTTGGTTTTATCCTTCATTTTCTTTTTTTTAGATCGTTCATGACTGCTTGAACGGTCAGTAGAAGACCTCCTGCTCTTGGATTTTAACGTGTGTGTTTTGCTGTGCTCTTCCCCACCTGAGCAAGAGGTAGATCTGGAGCTTCGGTCCCTTGAGTGTGCTCTGTCTCTTGACCCTGAACATGACCTCTTACGCTCTTTGACAAGTGCTTTTTTCCTTTTCACCTTCTTCTTGCTTCGGGAGCTGGAGTTTGAACAAGATCTGGAACGTGATCGCCTCTCTGCTTGTTCTACCTTTTGGACTTTCTGCTGCCCATCACTCTTTGAAGGACTATCTGGTTCTAGTTTCACATTAGTACTAGGTCTAACCAATTCCTCAGCGTTAAAGAACACATTAGGTCCCTCTCTGCTTTCCTCCTTTAAACACTTTGTATTAGAAATTTCCTTAACAGCAGACGAAGTGCAAGGACTGCTTAGGACGTCCTCCTCATCCACATTGTCTCGTTCCTCTGTATCTGAGATCTGTTCCACAATCCTGCTTGCTACTGTCACGTCATCACGAGACTCTGTGCTACTAGATGGCACATCAGAGTCAGTCCCAGATCCAAATATATTTTGTACCCTGTAAGGGGTGAAACGACGGACAGTTTGAAATGTTTGAACTTTTGGATTTTCAATGGAAATAGTCCTGGTGATATTAGTTAGTGGGATCCCTGAGCCAAGCCTTTCAGGACTGCTGTTTGCCGAACTGGAGTCCGATCCTGTTGGCTCAAAGGGATCATATATTTCACTTTTGACCTGCTTTTTCTTAACTGAGAACAGAGGTGAAGGACTCTCCTTCTGCTGCACTTCATCGTCCACAGGGCGGAAGGTATTACAAAATCCTGGGTTAGACAGCCTGGTGGGATGTCCCGTGTTCCCAGGAATATTGATTTTAAAACTCTCAAAGGAGCCTGGGCCTTTGCCCCTTGAAGTGCCCAGCAGCGATGAGCCGCTATAGCCGCCGGGAGTGGTCGAGAAAGACACCCCACTTGCACGTGTCTGCTGCTGAGGTTCCTTGGGATTTGACTTCTGACTTTCCACCCTGCTACCCTTTCCTGGCTGATTAGTGCTCTCTTTGCCAGTCAGCTGGGTTATACACGAGCTGGGGATGTCACAGCTTTGGCTTCCTGCAGGTTCTGGCTCCACCTGCTTGCTGCTGGTTTCTTTTTTAATCTTTGGTATCCTGGGAAGCTCAAAGATGTCAATTCTCTGGGAAGGTGGTTTTACTGGCTGCCTCACAGTTACAGCTTTTGAGCCAGAATTCAAGTTACAGCTCAGAGGCTTTGAAGATGAATCAGCGGGTACAAAGTTTTTAGATTTTCCATTAAATCTGGGCATTTCACCTAACTTTGAGCCTTGCCTGCTCAAAGTTGCTATATTCTGAGTGTGGACAGACCTGGGTGTCATTGAATATTCTGATTTTACAGTTGCCTTTTCCGGTGCAGTCTGTGCGGGGCTTGCTGCAGCCTCGCTCCTGCTCAGCGAGGGTGGAAGCGATGAGAACAAGCCTGAGGAGAAGGGTCCAGTGCGAGTACTCAGCCCCGAGGAAACGGAAGATCCGGACATGGAGCTACTTGCTGTGGTCCCTGAGTGTGCTGTACTTGGGTGGGTTCTATGCCCTGAACCATCCTCCACTCTCGAGTCACTCGCTGATTTTCTATGAAATGGAGCTATGGCACACAAACAGACAAGTCAGCTTTTCAGGACATAGCCGGGAATTTTCTGCCAACATTAACACAAGTACTAAATATTTTAAGTTCCACTGTGGTTTGCACACATACCACACAGTAATAAGGCAGTCCAATAGTTCTTTTGGTCAGATACTCACAGTCTAGTGCTAGACAACCACATTTTTAAGGTAAACACTAAAGTTTAGGAAATAAATTATTCTGTTCTGTAGGTATCACCAGATTAGTGCTTATTATCCTGTAGTTGCTGATTGACAGAAGTGACTATAATAGAGGATGTTAGAGGTACTTATTTTAAGAATAAAGCTCTAAATTTCAATTTGAAGAGATTCTTTTCATGTAATACCATGCCAAGGGAAGACACAGCTGGAGATGATAGCATATATTTAGAGCTCTACTTTTGCAATGAAATTTCTTGCCAAGGTCCTTCACCCTGCTTTTCAAAATCAAGTACAGATTACAGGCATGACAGCAATGCGTGACACATGCCAGGCAAATTGGGCACTGAGATAACTTTGGTCTATGCAGTTCTACATTTTTTTTATAGCAAAGCATGAAACCACCATGCAGTTCTTCTGAAAGAAGAAAACTATATATTAAAACTAAAATCCTCAAGTAGCATCTCAGGTCTGCAATTAAAACACAGACAAGCAACACTATCTCAGAACATCCATCTTATAAAACAGATTACTGTTGGCAGCTCCTGAATCTGTCCTACATATTCCAATGTTCAGTAAGAGTACCCCTAAGTTTAAAGCTATGCAGCCTGTAGGATCAGGGCAGATGTGGATGAAACAAAGGGGCTAACAGCACTATGAGGTGCCAAGTTCTTACCTTCCTTTTTTGCCGTCAGTGAACCATCTCTGTTGATGACCACATCTGAACTACTCATCATGAGAAAGCTCTGTCCAGACAGGATACTTCCCAACAGGTCAGGCACAGGAGCAGCTTCTGCTTCTTGCTCAGGACTCAAGGCAGGCACACTGCTTCTGCATGTTTCAGAGGGGTTACATTTCCTTTACTCTTACAGCACTTGTTCTATACACACACATTACATTAAAAAGAAACCAAAGTCAAGGGTATAAACAGAGGTCAGCCAGGGAAGTTCACTTGTAGCTTTGGCTTCACTAGAGTCATTCAGTTCCCATCTTTCTCTGACAAACAGACGGTGAAGCTTCTATTGACTTCCCACAGCAATTACACAAGATAGAAAAGCATGTTATCATACCTGAGACTATTGGTTAGCAAATGCTTTTTATTAAGAGTGGTGCTCACTGTGTTGTATATCAAGATGAACTTTCCAGTGCATTTAAGATATATTTCTGGAGGATAAACCACTGATTATCACTTCAGAGATATTTCTATCCTGCCTCTCTTGCCCCCACTAAATCACAAACACAAATATATTACTCAGGCCTACACTTGTATCTAAAAAAAAAAAAAGAGCTTGAACCAGTGTTTAACCACAAGGTGCCATTGGTAGGGTAGCTAAGAGCATGGCATAGAGAAATTACACTGAAAAACAACTGCAATGTTCCCACACACAGGACAGCACAAACACTCCTCTTTCTGCTTTGTTCAATCTTATGAAGATGCTTTAAGTTCTCAGTTCTTTGAAATACGGACTGAAAAGGTGTTTCTGGTGTTGGGCTTTTTAGTTTTTCTTTCTTTGCTTTTGTGTTGATGGGATCTGGGGGGTTGTTTTGTTTGAGTTTGCTAAAAAACAAACTTCCAAAGGGACCCAGCACTTTGAGGGAGCTACATTTCATTTCTGCATGACAACAAAGCAAACTTTATTAAACATAATGTACACCAAAACACCTGTAATAACATACAACAGAGAGACAAAATGGGAACGCTAAAAGAAGCAGCTGCTAAGGCCAGACCAGGAAACTCAGTGTAGCCCAGGCAAATGGAGCCTTTGGAAAAAAGCCTTTTTTCCTTTTGAAAAAAAAATGGAGCTGAGTATCAGCTAAACAGTTCTACCTTCTAAACAATATCCTACTCAAATAACTGAGGACATTGAAAGCTTCCCGAAAGGCTTCCTTCAGGATTGAGATGGGAAAGGCAGACAAATAATCCAAGTTATCATAAAAATATACTACCTCAATCCTGAGAAACCAACCTTCACCATAAATCGGGTACATTAGAGGACAGCTATGTAAACCTTTCATACCTTTAAACACTTAAGCTGAGCTCCCTTCATTTCTCTTCAGCTCTCTCAGCTTTGCAGTTTTCTGTGACTCCCTTGGTACCTGCCTCAGTGACTTTCTTCATCCATTTTCTTCTCATCATGCTCCTGATTCCCTGTGTCCTACCCCTCAGTCCTGAAAATTCACTGTGGCTGCCAGTGGGAGGCAGCTAGGGCTGCCTGGCCTTGGCAAGCTTGCAACGCACAGACAGCAAAGCAACTGTTAAACTGCAGGATCAAACAAGGTTTTTTCCCACTTTTCTGAGCTCCAACACATGGCAGCACGAACTGGGCGAGGTGGGTACAGCCCTCACCTCCTCAGGATGTGCAATTGGATTCCCCGGCCCTCTCAAAGAAGCAAGTGGTTTTTTAAAGGTTAATGAGACTGGGATTTAAAACATACTAAATGGGTCACACTAAACAGTCACAAAACAGAAAGTGAGAAGAGTCAGATTAGGATGGAAATACCAGATTTAAATTTCAATGGAAATGTTAAAGGTATGATGAAAGAGTGTGTGTGTGTCCAACATAAGAATTCTTGCACAAATAGATATGGTTATCTATCTACAATTGTGCAGGTGTGCATGTGCACACAGACATGCACTTTTTGAAAGACAGCATAAGAAAAGGGTTAAACAAGGATGATCACCACGTTGACTCTTTTGTTAGGGTCATTAGACAACTAAGAATAATAAAATAACAACGGATTTTTACCTGGGAAGTCCCACAGAGATAGGTCTAGCTACAGGACGGTGAGACCTCAGTGCTGACTGGGAGAGAACTCTCCTTTTGGCACTCACTGGTGAATCTGGATTCGCTGGAACCTCTTCATTGCTGTGATAAAACATACACTCATGAACTCTGAAATTGTCTGAAATGTTTTGCACATCACAGAGATTATACTGCTATGACAGATATGGTTAGAGAGCATCGTTTGTTTTATTATGATACATTAAAAAATATTTGTGTAATATATTTTCTGTGTCTGCCTAAATAGAACAATTTGATTTAGCCAGCAGAGATTCAAATGTAGATTTTCATATCTAAAATGTTAAATGGACAGTTTTCTTTTATGAAAGGATCAGAAAGAAATACTCAATGGAAAACTAAATTTCACCAACAACAATTTCGGATGCCCCCTCCCCAAAAACTCAAAGTTTAAGAGTGATATGAACTATGGCATAGTAAGATTTCTCCTGAATTTAAAGTGTCTGGAAAAATGAAGACAGGAAAAGGAGAAACACAGAAGATTCCAGAGGTTCATTTAATTTTGTGTTTACTGCATACTAAATACGTCAGCTGTATTCATTTTAAATAAATAATTAAAAAGTAATGGATTCGGATCAGACTCCTTCAGATTCTAACCTTTCAATAACTCCATAGATCTTATTAAAGGTTTCCATGAGGCTGATTATTTCAGAAAAACTCTTTAGAGGAGGCTGATTCCATACCAGCTCAGCAACTTAGCCCAACAGGAAAGAAAGAACAGGCCATTATGTGTTATCATGGGTTGTGTATCCAAAGCTGCCTTCAGATGTGAGATCCACACTGCATGAAGCCACACGTCCAAACAACCCTACACCCATTAAATTATCAAGTCCCTGATCACAATCCAGAGATCTCTCACCTTTCATAAGGATCTAACTCATATGGATCCCCAAACACAGAGAGAGAAGCTGCCCCAATATCTGCTCTCATCAGCCCAAGTGAGGGCTCTGTTGGTTTGTACATGGAAGGCAGTGAGGCCCCACGCACAGGCTTACTGAGACCGAGAGTTCTTGCAATACGGGAGCGAGTAGTCACCTCATTTTTTGCCTGCACAGAGAAAGAGATTGGGTTATTTGTATATTAGGGCAGGTAAATTTGTGTTTAAAGCCCTAAATTCTTCACTTAGCCTAAGTACAGTCATCATGTTACTACCATCAGCAGCACAAAAGGTATGCATTTATTGTCTGTGTTTGTTCTAAAACATTTATGAAACTTGTAACTAGGGCCTACATGTCACTTCATACAGAGACTGCACGTATCAGATGTAAGTGACCAGATAAATTAAGCTTCTAAAAATCTTAATAATGTCAATCCAAAACTGTTGGTTCCTTATTAAATGCTGGAGGGACCGTTCTTGCTCTAAGATGTAGATTCCAGTTAAAGTAGCTGACAAAATGAATCAAGCCGGTACAGAGTATTCAGTCTAATTCACAAGAGAACACTACCCACTACTGAAAGGAATTCTGAGAGCAATTACAGCTGATTAGCTGTGTTTGCAACAACACAGCCACAAACATTCACAGCCTATTAAAAAGAATAGATGCTGGCAATTTTAACTGAGCTTGCATCAGTACCAAATAAACACTACAGTTGAATGGCAAGGCAGGACACCCAGCCTGCAGGACATGCTTTACAATCTGATCCCTACAGTCCAGGTAACAGGATTTGTCAGCAAAGCCAGCAGGCCTGTCTGGAAGTTGCAATTCATTTCCATGTACAGTATCTTTCTGGAGTACACTGGACATACTCCCACCAGAAAGAAAGGTGCCTGCTACGACTCTAAGATGGCATTTCTTCCAACTGAATCCCAAGTTGCAGTGCTTTTACAGAGGGCTGAAAATGGCAGATACTGACTGGCAGAAACCCACTCACATGTGATCTTACTCTTGTCTTTTTCCCCCTTCTCTTCTTTGTCAGCCGCTTGCGTCTCTTCAGCTGTGCTCCTGAACTCTTCTTCCCAGCAGCAGATTTTGTCTGAGTTCTTTTTTTGCCTCCTACTTTCTTCCGCCTACCTGATGGGACAAAAACCAATGATGTGGATAAGTGCTGGCACTGTATTTTACTCTGTCCCCCCCTTTCTGTCCCCTCATGATACATAAAGCAGCTCAAACAGACATACAGAGTGCCACCAACAGCAGAGCAGAAAAAGTGACATCATTAGGATTTCTTTAAAAACAACCTTCACAACAATTCTGGGCAGAGGTGGTAAAGGGAAAGAAAAGAATGCACGTGGGATACTTCCATAGCTATGCACATAGCTGATGCAGAGTATTTTGCAGGATTCAGGCTCCCCTAAGGTGCCTGGTATCCTCACCTGTTTTTCTCTTCTGCCTGGTGGGAGCCCGTGGTGCCAGAGGACGCTGGTAGACGGCTGTGTTCAGGCCTGCTACAACTGCCTCAATTGTTTCATCCAGAAGAGAGGACATGAGGTACCCTGGCACATGCTGTGGGGGGGATTAGAAGTTACATTATACATGTACCTAAAGCTCAGCAACGTTTACTTATAAAAGCATTTGATGAAAAATGGATTTGAGATTCAAACGAGGAAACCCCTCATATCACCAAGCTACCAGTTAAGCAATTACGTCACTTTTTTCATCTACTGACTGACATACTAAGGACCTTATTCTTCAGCCTCCTTCAGAATTACGTGCATGCTCCCAGCTTGTCACTGTGCTTGGAGGACAACAGTTTACACCAACCTCAGCCAGTGGAATTAAGCTTCAGTCTACTCAAGGTACAAGCCAAAATAAGATGCACTTTTGGTCAGAGAAAAAGGCAATAAATAACAGCACCTTTCTAGGTATGGTTTGCAATTATCTCTGCACTGCAAACATCTCATCCACTTCTTGAGAAGTGGAGCTAGGAACAGCTACTTGAATGGGAAGTACTGAGTTCCCAGGATTACACTACCATGGAATAGTAAAACCCCCAGGCACCACCCCTCTCACCCACAGGAGATGACTCCACACTATTTGTAAAACAACAGGTAGGGAAAGAAAGAAAAGTACCAACAGTTACCTTGCAGAGTCTTTCACTTCAAACGACACTCCTCTCTTTATTTTTTTTCAACATATAGCCCTGACTACTCAGTTGTAATTGCTTAACAACAAAGCATCAAATAATTCATCAACCTTTTCTATTTTATTAATTCTTCTAAAGTTAAAATTAAAAGACCGGGGTTTGGAGACAGTGGGGTTTGGCAGTCAAATAAGGTCACCTCCATTATGGAGGACATAATGAATTCAACAACTGCTAATGCACTCTGAGAAGTCCTTAAATCAAGGGAAAAACACGACAAAAACTTAAGGTGAGCTGGATCTTTGTTCATGGCAGTTCTCCCAAGCTATACTTAACACTATAAGAGACAGACCATGTGTATTTGGGATACTCTCCTGCACAGATTCTGTAGTACTGTTATTGTGGTTGAACTCATGCTGCCACATTATTGAGGACACTAACATCTGTTTTTTTCCTCTTCCAACAAGAGACTGATTTTCACAAACACAGAAACCTTAAAAATACTAAATTTTTCTCTTCAATTGGGCTGAAGACAGTCAACATGTTCTACTGCTATGAGCAAGGAGGTAGGAGGACAAAGGAAAAGAAACAACTGTCAAATCAACATGCTAAAAAAAATAGAAGTGGTGCACAAACTGTGTATTAATAGCCACTACGAATAAAAATACAATTTTGCTCACACCAGGGGTGATAAAAATGCAGGTTAATAGAGGAAGCTGCTGCAGCATTTCAAAATAGGGCATCTTGGTTGTGTACTCCATTTGCACATGTTGTACATCTCAGTTTAAAAAAGCTCCACAACTACTGTGCTATGGACAGTCAACACAGACAGCTGAGCTACTGAAATGGGGGCCTACTTCAATAACTCCTGCCCAGGGTTGTTGCAGGGGCTCCCTCAGGAGTGCCCGTGCATACCCGGATTTGCTGTGCCGTTGTTATGCGGTTCCTGTTCACCGTGGCCCGCACGCGCTCGCTCTGCCGAGTCCTGGCTATGGCTCGGGTTCGGACGTGAGGGCGGAGCCTGCTGGTGGTGGGGACAACATCGGCCATCAGGGCAGCCACCTCTTCCTCACTGACGTGATCTGCATCTGGAATGAGAACAGGCTGAGGTCCCTTGTCTTTCTATAGGTGAAATGATTTAAAGAATTGCAGACCAAAAAAAAAAAAAATCAGTATTCCCTTTCTTAAACCAATCACCTCCAGAGGCAGCCATTATCCTCTGGAAAGGTTATGAGCACAGACACCACTACTTCAGACAGTTACACAGTGTTAACACTTCTCTATGTAACAGAAATTGCTGCTACCTCAGCAATCTGAGGTCAGGACACTAATAAATTCTTTCCATTTAACACAGTGCAGTCACACTATGGTGCTGGGATTGCCCTGGAAGAGTTGAAGGATGCTTACAAGAAGCAACTCCACAGGTTGTAACTGTAGATGAAAATCTTCATAAACAAGATCCTCTCACCCGTCAAGAGTTCAAGTCTAATCTTAAGGTTCAAGAGAGAATGCTTATCAAAACAATTAAACCAGGAGGTTAAACATATCTTCAAAACACCACATGATTCACATTATCTAACTCAGGAGAAATATATTTACTTTGACTGGCCACCACCAAACCCTTACCTGCAGCACCATTGGCACCCATGGGGGCACAGGCAGGACAGAACCATTCATCTACAGGGACTTCACTCAGAGGAGGATTAAGGCATTCCATGTGATACCTTGAGGGGGAAAAAAAAGAAAATCAAACAATGTGCTCCTTACCAAGGGAAGACAGCATTTTACCTCTATCCACATACTACATAAGGCAGACTCATTTTTTTAAGCCTGAAACTATGGCTTATGCATCCACTTCTACCAATGTCCAGAGAAATGATGCTACCTCATAGTTTTACAAGGGCCTTCAATGCTAGATGGTATTTTCATTGCTTTAGGCCAAAAAAAAGCTCAGAAAAATGGAGTGTTTTTCCCTCACTGTGTGGTGAATCACTTGCCATTTAACCCGAGCTGCAAGAAATGTGCAGAGCCAAAACTGATGGTGGCAAGAGAAGTACAGAGGCGCTGGGGAGACAGGCAATCAGGAAACAACATCAGCTTCCTGAGAACCAACATAGTATTAACAGTACTGGTACTCAGGAGCAGGTACTCAGGAGCATTTGAAGCAAGCTGTTCTACATTTTTCTAGAGCTAATCTCAGCCATGGAGAGCTAGTAAAGACTGCAAGTTCTTTTTTCAGGAAGTACTTCCAGAAGTGCTAGCTCTAGAAATCAAACATATATAAAGAACTTACTTCAGGAATAGGAGACAAAAATCAAACTACTATATCAAATTAGAATTAAAAATATAGTAAAAATTTTAAAAATTTATTTTAAAAATAATAAATTAAAAAATTAAAAAATTAAAAAAGAGTAACTGTTGGGAGATCATGAAGTAAAATCTGAAGCAATACCCTGAGTTGAGACAGGCTTATGAAAGTCCAGAAAGAACTGAAAGGTGAGACTTCAGATAAGATCTATGACATGCTGTTTTGGCTTCATATTTCAAACTCAGTGTTCTGAAGATGCTCTTAACCATATTTAGTGTTCCTGATTTCTTCTTTTCTCCAGAAGGTGAATCAGTGTATATCTGTGTATGGACAGTGTATCAGTGTGTATGGACACAGAACACAAAGACAAAACTAGACTTACCAGATGTCTAGTTAGCTGGCTAGAAGTAATTTTTGAAAGGTTATTTTTCATACTCATTGCTAGCATCTCTCTGTTCAGGGGGTAACTTCTGACATCATCAAACTGACAATGCTGGAAGACCGATTAAGCAGCCCAAGAGCTTTAAATTCTAGCACAAAACTGTAGGGCCAAAGTTCAAGTGTTCAAGTATACTCATGACTCTACATAAACATTTATTCTATTTATCAAGAAGGGGGCAGAGACAGAAGTAAGCAAGAGTAAGAGAATCATTTAAGAGTTGTGGCTCTAAAGAAAATCCTCAACATTTCACAACATTGTGAATCTTCAACACTTCTCCTGCATAGCACTAATGTCCAGTCAGTTGGGATCCTCTCCTCAAGGAGACATAAATGATGTAAGGTTCTACCCTTCATACACCCAGCTGTTGCATGGATGAGCACAAACACCTTCATCCCCTGAAGGCGTGGTCATCTGTTTTGGTGGCCTGCAGCCTTAGTGTGTGCAGGACTCTCCACATGACCAGAAAAGGATCCATCACATCATGGGGATGGATGTCTGCACTATAACACATGGATACATGGCTGGCCACATGATGAGCCTGAAGGGAGCAGCAAGGGGCAAACCTGCAAACCAGACAGTGCCTGTGCACCAAACTCTGGCCATGTGCAACCATGCAGGGGCTCCACTCATTTCAGCCTCTTACCCTGCATCACAGCCATCGCAGAGCAGCAGGCGATCCTCACGATCACTTCTGCCACACACCTCACAGAAGGTTGGATCATCCTCTCCATCAGTGCCCTGAGCTTTCGTGTTCTCAACAGGAATCTAAACAAAACAGGGATTCACAGTTTATGCAGAACGTGGCACTCTTTAAAATCCATCGTCACATTAACAGTAGTACCTGCAGCAAAATCTAAAAGCGAAGGAACCACAATGGCTGTTACACGCCAGGACATTCACTTAGGCCATTCAGCACATCTAGGGCACGAACAAATGCCTGGCAACATCTACTTAACTTGTCTATTGTCAGACACCAATGACTACAGAAAACTGCATTTTAAGAATAGGCAAAACAAAAATCCACAAATAAGATCAAAAGTAGCGAAACAAACAAAAAGATGTCAAAAACAAGACTAAAGAAGAGAGCAAACTTCGCTACCTCCCGTATTACTTCAATGTTAATTCGCACTTCTGTTCAAATGCAAACAATAATAAACCATCAGTTTATGAAAACAAAGCATCAAAACCCTAAACATCTCTTGGAAACCAACATCTTTCTGATATAAATTAAGAGCAATGACAACTCTTCAATGTTCTTTTGTGAGCAACTACTAACACACTCAACCAGTGCCTTTCAGGGCTCTACTACTGCCTTGTGCCTCTCTCCCCTCACAAATCCAATTGCTACACAGCATTGCTGGTAGCAGGACATAAGGAAGAGATCATGGATAATCTAGATTATTCCTATTCATCCTCTAACAGCCCTTGAAGAATGCACTTTGCTCATGTGGACAGGCTTATCCATGCAGAACAGTTTTCAGTCAAACGTCCATTAAACAAAACATGCAATTACGAAAAACACACTTTTTCTGCCAGCACAAATGATTCCACAACATAATATTGCAGGAAGTATGGTTAAGGAGGAAGAAAAATTGTCACAACTCCTTAAAAGGCAAATTCAAAATAGCAAAGAAATAATTCATTCAGATAGCAAGTATTACATAAACACCCTACAAGTGTAAACTTTTGAATAACAATTTTGTGCCAAATGACCTTGTTGTTTGCTACAGTAAAAGCCTTACCTTTTTTAAGATTTTACCACCAAAACGTGCCCGAATGTTGATGTAATTAAAGAGGATTCGATCCACTGGACAGGAGTTTGCATTCTAGGAAAAAAAAATTCCCAATACAGTTAATAAGTGCATCTCTTTATTCAATTTTTAAAAAGAAATCTTAAATTATTAATGTAATAAGCATTAAATTGATGTAGTAGTCATTTTAACAGCTATTGATCTTGACATTTTAAGTACTTAAATCTGACTTATCTGGTTTACATACAACCTGTTCTATCAGAGAAAACATGCATTTTTAGAGAAGCATTTATTTTACTGAAGCAATTTAATTATTATTCAATTGCTAAAGCAACATGAAAGTTCTTCCATACATTGCCTTGAAATAGTGCTCATGTTTTAAGACATTTACTTTCCTTTGGACAAATGAACAACTAGAAATGGTTTACAAATATATTCAGTATGAGTGATTTCTTTGCTCTTTAAAAATTTAACCACTACTGCTACTGCTGCATGGACTCTAAGTTTTGTTGTAATTCTCACCCTGGATTACGACTATGGGAGATACAGAGGCGGCAAGGAACTCTGACTGAAAACTGAATTCAGAGCAAGCTGCTGATTGTCAATATTTTTTTTACATCTTTTCTATTTTAGATGTTCAGTGTTGCAACAGATCCCAATCCAATGATCACAATACAGAATTCAGGACAAGATAAAGACAGATATACAGAGGGGAAAAAAAATCTATATATCTATACACCTATATCTGTATATATCTCCAAGCATAGAGAAAAGTAACTATTACTGGTGTCTTGACTTGAAAAAAATAAAGAATTGTAGATGCCTACAAACATGCTTGTGACCTTACAGGTTGCAGAGAACAGAACAAATCAGGATGATAATAAGAAAAACAGATCTAAACTTTAAACATGAATCCTGCCAAACAGAGCAGTAACCCAAGTCTGTTTTAAAAAACCTTAAGAAAGCAAATATGAATATTACGGTGTTTTGTTCTCATTACAGAACAATAGCATGATCAGAGGGGAGAGAGCAGAGCGCACCAGAAGGCCACAGGACATCGTAGACAAAACAGCTCACCTTAGACCACTCCACAATGCAGTCCAAGCAGAAGTAATGGGAGCAGTTCTCAGGAGTCCCAACAGCCTGATCCCTAAATGTGTTGAGGCAAATGGGGCAGTTTTCACCATCCTCATCAGAGGAGATGCTTGCTCCATTCAAGTGTGGCTCTGATTTCAAAGAATCAGTCATTCCCTCCATAGTGGCCTCACTTTCTTCCTCCTCTTCCTCCTCTTCATCATCATCTTCGCAATCTTAAGAAGTGAGAGATAAAAAACAGGTTGTGTGTGCTGCAGGGCTTCAGCAGCGAGGGCAAAGGGGTGGGCAGGACAGGGTATCAGTTCACAGAAAATTGCAAGTAAGTTTGTTTTTTGAGGCTGCAGAGCTCAAGCACAGCCTCCCCAGTTCAAGACAATAATTTTTGCTGTTTCCTTGCTTGCTAAATCCCTTCACTAAAAAGAAAGGGATTACTCTGGTAAAAAAGTAAGCCTGATAATGTGAGTAGTCTTGCAAGAGATTAAAAGCACAGACATGAGAAAAGCAAAAGATTTTATCAAAACAAGACAGTCAAGATATGTCAGGATACCACTGAACAATGAAGTTAAAAATTAAAGTTATAATAAAGTTACCATGTACTCAACTTCTGTTTTTTTAAAGAGACATTCCAGAAGAAAAGCAGCAGCAACACACTCTTCTGCAGAACAGCAAATGAAAGATTTCACCAGTAAAATATGATTTAGAGAGCCAAGGTATCTAAGTGCCTCAGAGGCCACTTAAAGAAGCTTGGTTTTGAGTAAACATAAACACTCAGCACACATTGTTGAAAGGTATTTTTATTTTTAAAATAAAATACAAAAATGTGTTAGTCTTTCCCTAAAATCTGTGAATTAAGTTGATATTTTCAGGAAGCAACAAAAAGGTACCTAAAAACCCACTCACTTTGAGGGAGGACTTGGGGTGGTTATTGCAGGGCTGCTTTTTTTTTTTTTTTTTTAACGAGAATGGGGCCCTTGTCTTTTCTACTGAATTCTCCTGTACGGACATAACAGAGAATACTCTGAATGATGGATTAATAAAGCTTTTTGGCACCTGGCATCAATTTTTCAGTCTGTGCTCAAATCAGTCTACTAGGAACTTGGAAAACTGTACTCTTGCCTTCTCAACAAGCTTTAGGATCTGATAAAATCTATTTTTGTCTATCCAAATATTATTTTGAGCCCAGCAGTTTCAGAAGTACATGTATCTACAGAGTATGTTTTCAGTAAAATTAACAAATTCAGGTAATATCCACACTCCCTTTTCCAAGAAATATTAGTCAAGTCTTCTTCTATCCTTCCTACGTATTTTATTTCAGCAATTTATTTCCAGAATTCCCCATCACAATATTCACTTTAGAGCCCCATGCCAAAGCAAACTAACAAACATGCTTTTCATAAGTGAAAAAATAGCATAAGCCATTGCTGCTATTCTGGCTTTTTTTCCTCCTCATGCTGGGGCAGAGTTCACTCCTGTTGACTACAACTACACCACTTTGGTTAGCAGATAGTCTTCAAATATGCACATGCTTTAAAAGCTTAGAAATTAGGGACTATTACTTGTTTGCTTATTACTGTAGGATTTTGGCATCAGCCTGACACAGCAGCATCTGTAGATTTACATTTCATCGTTAGTTTCTGGAGGAACAGCTTTCAACTCACTCTCCCTCAGTTATTAAAAAATGCCTTAAGGCATGTTAAGGCACATTAACAGACCTTACCTTCTAATTCTTCATCTTCACTTTCTTCCTTGTCCTCCTCACCTCCCTCTTCCTCAGTGTCATTATCTTCCTCTTCACTACCCGTATCATCTTCTGAATCCCAGCTATTTCCACCATTGCTTTCTTAAAAAGAGAAGAGTAGAGGAAATAGCTATTTGATGCAGACAGACAGGCAGAACAGGTACCAGAGCCCCTAATTAGGCCGTTATGTATGAAGTGAACCCTCAGATTTCCACAGTGGTATTAAAGCTGCCCATCTGGAGGAACTCCAGGGAAGCATGCCAGCAGTCTGGTACACACAAGTTACAAAGCAAAGCAAAGCAAAATGAAAAAAAAACTGTCGGGGAAAAGGAGACAAATGGTCACAAATATATCTCTAGCAGCCTTTTGAGGGTAAATCAATAGGTTGTGCAGCCTTGAGGCAGAAAGGCCGCGTTTACCTGTTTCACTGAGGAGCGCCAGCCGCTGCTGCCTTTTGCCCTTTCCCAGAGCAGCGTTCTTGTTGATCAGCTCATCCTGGCTGTCCTCATCCATGGCAGGACATTGGGATCCCTGCAGGGCGGCAGAGTCGGGGAGGCAGCGCGGCACCTACAGCGGCAGGGCAGGCACCAGGTGGGCACGGAGCACCCGGCGCATCCGCGGAGACCTGAACAGGAGGGAGAAGGGACATTGTTCTCCTACACCACTGAGCAGCTTCCCCAGTTTCAGTTCAGAGGTGGCCTGTGAAAATCAGTTTAGGTGAGAGATTCAGCTTTACCTTGGGCTTCTGGATGACAGGAGAAAGTATAACCAGATCTCCTCACTGAAAATAGCAACAGAAAACCACAAACATTAAAACCATCCCGCGGACCAGCAATTCAATGCAAAACTGAAGGGACCAGAGACCCTTCGAACAAGGCCTAACAGGATGACAATATGTGTTTCAAATCAAAATACTCCGTCTTGCCTGACTGAAAAGAAGAATAAAGATTATGTAGTTTAGGTCCTTTATAAAAAAAAAAGGCCTTTGCATAGCTCTGTCATGAAATAGAGAAGTCTAAGACCCCACAATCATTATTCCAGAGAAAAGATAAAACCTGATTTGGTGCATATTAATGCAATCACATTAAATTGCTGTGCATCCGCACAGACTGGCAGTAAAACTGACAGATACTAGGAGATGTTGCATGATCCAAATTTATTATGACAATTAAATCAGAGCTTTTAACACATAATGCTACAAAGCATTAAGGCAGACAGACCCCTGGCAAGCTTCTATAAGCAAGTCATGAAAATATATCATTAACAGACACTTAAAGCTAGGTGTCACATCTCAGTATGAAAAAAAAAAAAAGGTTTCTTTTATAACTGTGGCAAAGAAGTTTCAATCAAGTGCTTCTCCCACTCTCCCCACTCCCCATTACATATCTCGCATATTAAGAGATTTTTTGGAACAAAACACCAGGTTTTATTCAAGCGCTCTCGATACATACCTTTGCTTGCACACTCTCTCTTTGAGACACATAGCACAGCTCTGCATTAGAGAACCTTAAAAATGTAGGTTCTGCGAAATCAGACTAAACTACAAATGGAGTCTTCAGTGCTTGGGGGAAAAAAAAAACTAAACAGAAAAAAGACGGAGCTTCAACACTAAGTTCTTGTAAAGACTTCTCCTAACTTCAGTAAGAATCTTTCCTAAAGAGAGATTTAAATTTTTAGCTAAATTTGTGGCTGTTAACAGGAGTGTTTAAAAAACTGTTTAAAAACAATTTATGTTGGCTGAAAACATGCAGACTCATCAAAAATCAGTCACTCCACGATGTAACTGAAAAAACAGGAGGAAACACCTGGCATTTTTCAAGTTTCGGCAGTGCATATGTATGAATTATTCAAACTGAAACTCAATTATATAACATCCTCCCAAAGCTCAGTTAGCTATAGCAATGCAAAATTTGTGGTGACATGACAGGCAGGACACATAAAGGGAAGGACTGGCAGCACCAGTCCCCCAGCAGGACACGTGTTCCATTCGGATGCCGTGCAGGACCTCGGCCACTTCTCCACCGGCACCTTGTGGGCACAGAGCAGGTTCCTGCTGACCTATCACTGCCACACCCAGCCAGCCACGGCACTCCTCAGTCACTGAGGATAATGGAGCCAACCAAAGCCACGGCAGGTAGAAACCTTGGATAAGCCAGCAATTCACTCCGCCTTCATTCCCCTGCTCTCCAGTCTTCCTTAAAGCAAAGTAATAAGCACAGGACGGAAAGGATCTTTATGTTTCGAAAAGTGATTCCTACAAGTCACAGTTCTGAGCAAAATACACTTAGCTACATTTCCAAACAGCACGCATTTCTTCACTGTAGTGGAATAAAACAACTACCCGCGTTATTTTTGCCTTGTTACCCCACAGAAAGTTATCCTTTAGGCACAGAGGCAAACAAATCAGCACTTGTGACTTGACAATCTAAACTGACATATTTATGCTGCAAATGCAAGCTTGTACTTTGCTCAGAGGCAAAACTCCGAGTTAAAGAAAATCTGGTATTGCAGCAAACAATCAAGTCTTCAAATCCCGTCAGTAAAAAAAAGTCTGTTTTGTGAATAACTGGAAACTGACAAGGAGAAACCAAGCGATGAAGAGATGAAGTGAATTTGAGATTTCTAAGCACATCACAAATATTACTTTACAAACAACCTTTTCCAAACTGGGCAGCTGCTCTTAAGAAAAAAAGAGGGAAACGATGATTGACTATACACCTTATATGAGAGCTCCTTCTCCTGCTTTTTAAGAACAATAAGCAGCATTTCCCAGTTGTTTCTTTTTTTTATGAGAGACATTTCACACAAATTACCACTGTGAAACACAAACACATTCATGATACACTTCAGAGAGTTCACTCACCTGTACAAAAGCCCCGTTTTCTCCAGCACTTACCAAATCAGAATTTTTCTAACCCCCCTGAGCCAGAACCAGTAAATACAAAATAGATGGAAAGCATTTTTATTTTTATGTTAACCAAGAAGTTTGGTTAAGGAGGAGATGGCAGTCATTCCTCCAGGGCAAACCTTAACATGCACTTTTGTAACACAAAAAGCCAGACTGCTAAAAAGCAACCAGTTATCCCTGAAGGCCATTTGACTCAGGCAACTACAGCTGCTTCTAGTTTTGGGGGTGTGAAGGATGTGCCCTCGTGGCTGTACCCAACCCCTCGCTGCTTGGTCACTTGCAAAATCCCATAGTGTGCAGCACTCTTCCATACAGCCCTTCAGCTGTACGCAGCTCTCATACACACCAATCCTCCCTCCTGCAGCCCACTTGGTAAATCTATTCAGACGAACTTAGGATGCAACCCAGGAACACAGATGCAGGCTAATCTGGCCAGAGATCCCTTGTCTTTGTACTCAATACCACTGATGCTTATAGCAAACCCCACTTCAGTTCCTTGTGCAGGTGCATCATCCACCCACATAGCGTATCCAGTGTCCGGATTACAGGCTCCACACAAGGCTGGTTGAAGGCAGGCACCATTCACCTCCTTAACACCCCCTTGTTTTCAAATTCTCATTTAGAAGAACCTCACAACACCTTAAAAAAGCATTAAACCACAGAAGCGATGAGTGCCTGGCAGGTGTTCGATCACTTTACTCACACCAGCGCTTTCTGCTGCCTTGGGTTTCCTTCCCCAAGACACAACCTCAGTAAGGCCAAGCCGGGTTTGCTCGCAGTGCTGTGTCCCTACGGCAGCACAGACTCTGCTGCAGGACAAGCTGCAAGCCCAGGCTTTGCTATTAAAACAGATTACATTTTTACACACAGATGCCTTAAGTGATTTTAATAGTACAGTCAAAGAGCAATTACAAATACTTTCTTCAAGCTGTATCAGCAACAGGGCTTTCTGCTGGCTTCAACAATAGACAACATTAAATGCTTCCTCCAGAACAAGTGTTTATCAAACAGGCACTTCAGCAAACATTTAGTTTTTTGAACTGAAGTCCTTATGCATTATCACAAATCAGTATTTTAACGTGCTTTGAGCATGTCCCAGTGAGAAGGCACGCGCAGGTTTCCAGCCATCAAGAGGAGGGACAGTCTGCAAAGGACACTGGAGCCCCACCTCGTCTGACACAAAGCCGACAGAGCTGCTGCAGCAGCCAGCTTCTCTCCCAGCCACGGGCACTCTCCCTCCCAGCACCAGCCCATCTCCTCCTCCACCAACTTCTTACAGAGTTTCTACATTTTTTAGAAACAGAAGAGCTGCTACAGAAGGCATTTGCTTTCATCTGTTTGGGTAACACACAGGATTATTCACAGGCAAAGAAAAGTTTCTCACAGAATTTTCTCACAGGGTGGTTTTGAATGCTGATCTAATTTCATGGGCTGCTACTGAGCCATCATGTTCTAAAGACCACTTATAACTAGATTTAAGCCTACTAAATTTTCAAATATATGGGCTTTCAGTTCTCATTGGCACATCTGCTTTGTTGGTTTGTTGGGGGGAGGGGTTTTGGCAATGTTTTTTTCTTGATTTTGGTTTTTTTTCCCCAATCAACTAAATAACTCAGTTCTCTCTGGAAAAGCAATGCCACACACCAGAAATCATTTAGCTTTGTTTCCAATTTCATATGTTACATTCAAAGAAAAGAAATTAAGAGTTGTAAAAATCATTGTTGTACCTAGCTGGAAAATATCTGGTTATGGTGTGACTACTGTCTGCCATCACCACATTCCAAAGGTAAATTAAGACAACTTGGCAGGGAAATAATTCAGATTAACAAGACACTCCTACAGCCCAGAGTCGTGCACTGCCAATCTAGCATGCACAGGGAGCTTTAAAAAAGTCCCCTAAATCTAAATTTAGATCCCTGTTTAAATTACCAAAAAGACCTTAACTCTTAAACACCACTATCAGAACTGCCCATGCAACAACTTAAACAATGGTAGCACCTAAGAAACTAACAGATAAGGCACAGAAAATTAATCCTGGGGTAGGTAAGGAAGTGCTTATCTGTCACCCATGCTAGCCCTGCCCTAAATTTAGCCACCCTGAATTCCAGGATGAAAACTGTCCACCAAAGCTTCCCCAGGAGCTGACACTGCACTCCTTGGGGAGTTTGTAATGCAATCAAAGCAACACACAGGCTTTGCGAAAGCATTTTGGAAGCACAACATCTTACCCAGAGGAGCAGCCTGGCACTTTGTACCTCTGTATTCAAAGCAGCAAGCTCTATGGAATTCCCAGCCTCCAATTCCTTGCAGCCACTGGCTCTGCTTCCAGCTGCGAATTAACTATTCGCCAACTCTGCACATCCTCCTCTTTCTTAAAAGGCTTCTTTTCTTAGGAGGAGTCACCCTTACTGGTGAGCTCCCTTTCAGCATCAGTCTTTCACACCAACCCCATGTTTAGCAACAGCTTCCCCTGCTGTTTATGGGCATGACTATGGGAAAAGAAAGAAACCACAACAAAAACCAACAAACCCAAACAAAAAGCTGACACACTTTTATATTCCGTGCAAAGGGAGACCCACCGACCTACAGGAAAGGAAACAACACAACAGACACCCCTGCAACACACCAGCAACACACTACGTGGCAACAACCTGCAGGAAAACCAGTGAATGAAACCACAAAAATCACACCGACCCCACCATCACCGAACGTGGGGCGGCCAAGGGAAGGCACCAGTGACACAGCTCAGAACCTCTCCGTCAGCACAGGCCCCTCGAGGCAAAGTTTTTAAGCCTGTGATAAGCTAATACACGATTAAAAAAAAAAATTAAAAAAAAAAAGCTTGCACGCAGCTCCTCATTTGTGCTTGTCAGCCGAGCCGGCTGAAACAGCTGGTAACTCCTCCAACACCCGTGTGTGCACCACAAACAGTGGGAATCGGTGGGATGAGGCAGGGAGGGAGGGGGGCGAAGGGGAGAGGCGCTGGCACAACACGCCGGAAACATTTGGGGTATTGTTTAGTACCCTTACTATATTTATACATGCGCTTAGTACATTTATTTAGGTCTTTGCCGCAGCAGAGGCAGCTGGATCACTCCCGAGCCCGCCGGGCCCTTTTGCATCCCGCGGGACGCTCCCACGGGAATCCCGGCAGCACCCGGGGAGAGCCCGACCCGGGGCTGCCCTCACGGGGAGGCGTCTCCCGTGGGAAAACAACCCAACAAACGTGCTGTCCTTGCTGCTGTTTATAGGAACGACACTAAAGGAGCGGCCGGGGGCAATTCTCCGCCGGCCCGGGGGGGCGGCCGCTCCGCCA
>VZTJ01002466.1:2344178-2365007 GCA_013397795.1 Orthonyx spaldingii | reverse complement strand
AAAAAAAAAAGATTTCTGCTGGCAGGAGGTTCCATTGGGAGAGAAACTTGCTCATCCATAAACAAGAAAATTTCCCAGCCTCCTCTAGTGCTTTACGATTTTTTTTTTTTCCAGGGCAAGGTAGAATGCAGTCAGTCTGTACTCTGAGACAGAGAAAGAAAAATCATCATAGGAGAGCAGACAATGCTCCCTGCATGGACACACATGCCAGTTCAAACAGCTCTTCTTCATCTGCAGTGAACTACGCTGGTAGAAGCTGTGCAGCCAGGAGCAAGCAGCAGAGCATCTGTACACCACTTGGGAAGCAAAACCAACAGGCATTTTCTCCTCCAGACATTCACACCTTTCCTTATGTAACTGGTGCTGAAGTGTGTGCTTTAAAAGCTGCTTGCCAAATCCAGGGGCTGGGAGGCAGCACAAATGCTTCTAGCACTCTAGATGAAATTGAGGGGGGAAAAAATCCAAACCCAAACACCCAGGAACTCGTACAAATACGTAACTGCGACTTGGGGATGGTTCAAGTGTCTGCGGCAGCGTTGCCCTAAAGAAACTGTACTGGCCTGGGGCAGTGCTGGCACCCAGACCACCATCTGATGAGGATGGTGAGGAGCTGACAGTCCAGGATACAGCGGCAAGGAGCTGGGGACCATTTTTCTTATGCAATATTAAAAACAAAAAAACCAAAAAAAAAAAATCAGCTAGTGAAGCCAGGAATAGGGCGCCAGGGAGGCTGGAGGTGGCTGAAATACTCTCCTGAATGGTGCCTTGTGCTGACAGAACCTGCAGATTTATTAAAAAAAAATCCCAAAAAAACAGGGCTGCTCGCCAGTGAAAAACAGGTAAATCCTTCCCTTTGTGATTTTTGGGTGGCACTGGAGCTAGCCATGAGAAGCATCTGAAGAGAGAGAAGCTCTCAAGTCCATTCCTGTCCACTACAGGGAAGGAAGAAGCTGCCCACAGCGCCTGAGGGACATGGGGACACGAGTCCCCGCGCAGCCAGGCACAGCATCCTCGAGCCACCCTGCATGCTTGGATCCCTGCCTTGCCTGCCAGCCAGTTGTTCCCTCTCCAGTACACGCCGTACGCAGGGCTTTTGGTTTGTTTTTTAGGGGAAAAAACAATAATTTATTTGCTTTGTTTTAATCTCATAACAATGGGTAATAGTAATTTCTTCCTACCACTCTGTAGTGGCCTAGAAAAGGACAGCATCATCTCCACTGTAGCAAGAAGGCTTGTCCCAGGGCATAAAATTTTAATTAGGAACAATCACGCAGCCTTGAAATGGGAATTGCGAGCAGCAAAAAAGTCAAACCATCAATAAAATATTCAATGGCAGAAATGTATTATTGACACAGACTTTAGAGCAGATAGAAGCGGGAAGGCGGGGGAGCGGGAGCGGGTATTGAGCCCTCGCTGCATTAAATAACAGGCGGGACCCACACGTTTGCCCGGCTGGCGCCGGCCCCCCGAGCCGGCAGCAATATAGGTCACCCTCGGCTGGGGAGCTCCTGAGGTGACACACGAGTTCGATTACCACCTCTCCCCCATGTGCCCCACAGCGGGGACAGAGGTGTTAATCAAAGTCATTTATTACCTCACGAAACACTGCTGGCCTAGGCAGCAGCTGGGTGATGGTTTGAGGGACACAAAATGAAGGAAATCTGCAAGGAGCCACAGTCTTGAGCTGAAAATGGTTATCCCCTGGTCATGGCACTCTCCCTAACCCCATGCCTGCTTATCAGATCTCAGTGGGGGACACAGTCGAGTTACTCTGTCTCCCACCCATGCAACAGTTCCAAATCCTGCATGCCAGCCAAGGGGCATCAGCTGAAGGACCAAAATCTGCTGTGATATTTATATTTTAAACCCTTATTTTCCACACCCTCCCACACCTCTCTCCAGGAAAGACTGGTGCTGGTTTGGCCTG
This sequence comes from Orthonyx spaldingii, assembly GCA_013397795.1. NCBI lineage: Eukaryota > Metazoa > Chordata > Aves > Passeriformes > Orthonychidae > Orthonyx > Orthonyx spaldingii. The sequence continues at coordinate 2,363,080 of VZTJ01002466.1, read as the reverse complement.
TGAGATCATGACTGAACCTGCAAAACCAATAAATAATATATAATCATAACAGAGGGGAAAAAATCCCCCACAAAGTCAGATTAAAATTAATTTTCTGCCCCCATTTGGAAGTGCCATAAGTGATGACCCTTTTCTCTTTGTTCCTGTTTATTTTGTAGATGGCAAGGCTACAAATATAGCCCCAAAGATAAAAGATCCAGTTTTAAACCTGGAGAGGTCAGTTTTTCAGATATGCAGAGGATGTCCCATAACACCCTGAAATCTGGCCATATCCAAGGCAAGCGGGTTTTCTAAACCCTCTTTTCCCCTCCCCAAGCAGCACTGAAATGTTCTTTACAATCTCCATCACCCCCCTCTTAGCAAGGCAGAATCTTTAAAAACAAGTGTCCAAAAAAAAAAAAAGGCACATAAAGCCCAAAAAGCAAGCAATCAGGGGAGAAACGAGATGCAGCTGCATGGAACAAACACATTTTTAACTAATTTTCCTTGAGATACATGATTTAAGGAGGAGGGTGAGGAGGAGCTTGAAAACAATCCACCCAAAAAAAGCCCCCAAAAGCCTATATTCAAAAAAGGCAGCTTTGAAATTGCATCTCCCCACTGTGGCAGCTCTCCAGTCATAACCTGAGACACAGCAGTACCAGTGAATCTCCCAACACAGCAAACTTTAATCCTTTAGTATCACTTGATCAGCCTGCTGGGCTGTGGTGGCACCTTGAAAGTCAGTTTTGAGAGGGGAGGATGTCCCCAGGGACCAGAGCCCAGCAGAAGCTCAGGAGAGATGGTGATGGACAGCAAGAGTGGACATTCCTGGCTGCTATTATCCAGGCGCAAAGGGGCTTGGAGGCAAATGGGAAATTTCCCCTTACCTGCTCCTGTCTGCAGCCGAGCGCCACCCCCTTCGCCTCCTGTCCTAAAATGCTCCAGGCTGCTCCTGCTGTGCATTATTAAAATGTTGCCATGTTTCATCCCAGAGATGGCCACATCTCACCGGAGACAAGCTGCATCCCCTGCCTGTAAAGCACTTCGCAATTTAAAAAAAAAAAGGAAAAAAAAAAGAAAAGAGCACCATGTGCATAAGATTCAGCCGGTTATAAAATACTCACAGCTTTAATTCGGCAAATAGAAAGAGATGGCTTGGAAATGGAAGAGGCAGCTGCGGGGTGCGCAAACCGCTCGGACGTGTCCGTCCGGCACCAAAGCAGGCGCCGGCAGGGACGGCTCACCCTGGCCACAACAGCATGCTCACACTCGCTTTGCTCAAATCCTTTCCCAAAGATTTATTGAAAATTGGATCTGCGGCGCACGGATTTACATTCGCACGGGGGAAGCGGGGTTTTACGGTGAATGCTGTGCCCAAGTCACATTTCTTGTGTATGACATGTTGAAAACAGGCTCGGGGATCTCCCAGACAAACTCAGCCCCTCCCCAAACCGCTTTGGTTTTGCAATTAAAATACAAGGCGACCCACTGGGACAGATGAACAAAATGGTAACTACTGGCCATCAAGGAAAAAAAAAAAAATCATGGAAATGCCACCAAGAGTATTTTGGTCCTGTTCCCCACTCACACCACCACCAGGGAAGGGCTCATTCCGCAATTTTTTATTTTAAAAAGTTGAAAGATTAAATGGATTCAAGATAAATAAGCCCCCGCTGTGTGCTTCCTTGAAGCGTGGCACCATGGGAAGTGGGTTTCTCCTACAGGTTTCTTATAATATACATAAAAAAAAGAGGGGCCAGAAATTTGTCTTAAAGCTGATTTTGCGCCTCCCCTACAGCCAGTGAAGAGGCTGTTTGTCATGGCCCCGCTTGCTGTGACAAGTTGCTGTAAAATCTGTTAACTTGCTCCATCCAGGTGAGCCTCCACGCAGGTCTTCACTGCAGCTTTGCTCCCCTAGTCAAAGGAACAAGGACTTTTCCAAATGCACGATGGATCTTTTGAGGAGGCTGTACAGAAGGGGTGCACTGCTGTTTTCTGTTGAATATAGAAACTGCTTTAAAAAAAGAATAGAAGGGAGTCGCTTTCATCCTCAGGGGAAGATTGTTGCTTTGTGTCGTCAGTCTCTAGTTTTACTTTACAGTCTGTAAAAATATTCTGTCTGGCCATCCACATCCATTCACAATATAAAGCAGTAAAAAAAAATATAAAATATATATATATAATATGGTTTATTTATACAGTTACACTTTGAAGGCAATTGATCCTCTACTGCCTGGGCCCTTCTACCTCCAGATGCTCTGCCTGGTTGATACAACTGCAAGACAAGAGGAAAAAAAACCACCTGAGCAATCCCACATTGGTGGGTGAGCACTTGCAAAAAGGAGAGCAGAAAACAGGATGTATGTGAGCACAAAGCCTGGACTGGGAAATGGGAATGCCGTTGCTGCAGTGTCCTGAAGGATAGAGATAGATGTATTGGGCTGCGAGGAGGATGGCAGTAGGGATTTGCTGAGGAAAAGGTGGCGTAGGTGGGAGTAGGATGCCGGATGGAGGCAGCATCACCATGGCAGGTAGGTGTCCCTACCACAGCTTGCTTTTGCTGCACCCAAAAAACAGGTGCAAGGTGAAAAAAGAGTCACAGGAAGTAGAAAGAGTTTTGGGGTAAACTAGTCACTAAGATGGCACAAAAGTAGCTCCTTTAAAAGACAGGAGACAAGTTCTCCCCATCCTGAGCAAGGTCTTAACCCTGGGGGATAAAGAGTGGCAGGAGAGGGGATGAGAACCATCCTCCACAGCTCCTGGCAGGGCAGGGAGCCGGGCTGCCAGCGTGTGAGCCCCTGGCAGCAGAGCAGAGACTGCGAGAGTGTGAGCTTTGCGCTTCCTAATGGCATCTATAAATAGCTCTGGCCTCCCACTACCAGCACACGCTTGCTCTCTGCAGCCCATTTTGGGCAGCAAAAGCCTCTCCCCTCTTCCCACCCATCCTCTGCAGGTCAGCTCGTGCTCCCAGGGCCCCCCTGACACATACATACCCTCGGGGTTCAGGCTGGACACCAGGGGCTCCGGCAGGGTCCTGGCATGGCTGAGGAGGTGCTTGGTGCTGACCTGGGGAGGCGAGTCGGTACCAGTGGTGGGAGAAAAACCTACAGGATGGGGAAAAACATCCGGCTCAGGCAGGGCTGGAGCCTCCCACACTCGCTGGGCACAGCCGCTGCAGTGCCACAGGGCAGTCACGTCACGCGCTCCGGGTGCTCTGGAGGAGATACAACCAGATCCCTTTCCATGAGAACCCCCCACCACCTCCTGTTACGCCTCTGAGGATGCAGACAAGGTCCTGGACACCATCCTTCCCTCGCCAAACACAGAAAGGTCACTGGTGGCCAGAGCATGTCCCCACCAGCCCCCAGCCCCCGGGGACTGACGTAGGCCTTCAGCCACCTGCCTTTTGCTGCAGCCGCTGTGGTGACCTGAGCAATGCTGCGAAAGGAAGCTCCCTGCAGCCACCTCGGCCCCAAAAGCAGCAATGCAGGATCCGACTCCTGTGCATGTCTACGAGCAGCCCCCAGGCTTCAATGGGGAGGCAAAGGAGCCCCAGGGCTGGCAAATCTCTGAAACCCCCTGGGGTGGTGAGCGACTGCCATGTCAGCACACAAAGCCCCACCTGCCTAAGCTCAGTGCCCAGGGGAGAACTGGTCAGCTTTGGGGCTGACCCCTTGGAGAAGGAGGCAGGGAGCGGGCAGGGGTCCCGCGGAGCAGCCCCCGCGGCCGAGCCGGCGGCAGCGTGCTGACCTCCGTTTCTCCGGTAGGCTGGCAGCTCGCACGGGCTCGGCTCCGGCTGGGCGTCCTCCTCGGACCTGGCCTGCAGGACAGTCACCGTGGCCCCCGTCTGCTGAATAAACTGCTGCAAATTACACTGCCTCAGCTCCTTATTTAACTCCTCCAGCTCCTGGGTCTGGGCCTGCAAAACACACACCGAGGGGGGGACAGGGTGAGCTGCATGTTCCCCCATGCCGCAAGCCAGCTGGCAATCATCCCCTGGGGCTGCTGCCCCGCTGGGGCTCACCCTGCCGAAGCCAGCAGAGGGGACCTCAGGGGCACTGTGGCTCAGCCGCCCCTCTCTGAGGGCTTGCAGGAGTGGGGGTGCTCAGGCAGTGGGGACAAGGAAGGCGTTGGTTTGGGAACAGCCCTGCTTTGCTGCATCTCCACAAGAGGGTGCGAGCAGCCATCAAACGGCAGCGGCCGCCACGCTGGGAGATGTCAAACGCAAATGAGATGCTCAAGGAAAGATGCTGATAGCATGGACAGCCTGGGGAAGGCCTGGTTGGATAAAAGCTTCCCCTTTTTTCTCCACCAAAGGGGATCCGGCAGGCAGAAGGTGGGAGTCACGCAAATCCTTGACTCCCTGATGCTGGGAGGCTGCAACAGGTGAGCTGGGGGGGCATTGCAGCTCAGCCCCAGAGCTGCCATCTCCACACTGCACAGCTCCCTACCATGAGCTGAGAAGGCATCACAGTTCAGCCCCAGAGCTGTCATCTCCACACTGTGCAGCTCCCCTCACCATGAGCCCAAGCCATGCATGGTCAAAAGGCTTTGTGCACAGGCACCATGGGGACCTCTGCTATCCCCTTTGTGACTCCTTCATCCAAGATGACATTGACCTTTGCACCAATGCCACCAATCCCATACATGGACCTTTTGCTCCAGCACCACTGTCTGTGCTGGAGCAGGGTGATGCTGTTCTTCTGGCACACCAGTCAGCAAGAGCATTAGCCCAGATACAGCTTGCATGGAGAGGGATGGGTATGGAACCCCGTGCCAGTGGGACAAGCGTGGTGGTGTCCCTCTGACAGTGATCACTGCTGCTGAGAGCTGTGCACCCAGCCCCAAGTTCACTGGGTAGGTGGGGTAACCAAATCCACTCAACCCATTGGTCTAATGAATCTGGAAAGTTGGTCCCACCCCCTCCTGAAGGTCCTACCACCCCATGGGGTGGCTCAACCCAGTCCTATCTACCTGCAGGTTCTTTTCAGCTTCCTCCAGGGCCTTCTCCACACTGGCCAGGTTGCTCTCCAGCTGGGTGCCTTGCTTGACCTTGGCCTCCAGGTCCCTTTTCATTTTGGTGGCCATGTCCTCCAGCTCTATGGGGCTGGGCAGAGAGATCTCCTTCCCCCTCTTGGCCCTCTCGGCCATCTCCCATTGGATCTCCTCTTGCAGGGCTTCAGTCCGGACACTCAGCTCATAGATCCTCTGGGTGTACTCCTCCAGGCTGGCTCGCAGGCTCCTAACCCGCTCCTGCCGTTCCCGCTCACACTCCTTTTCCAGCCGGAGCTCGCTCTGCCAAAACTCCTCCTCACCCAGCTCCGTCTCATTTCTCCGCACCAGTTGCTCCAGATAGAGGATCTCATTCTCCTGGCCGGCAAGCCGGCTGCGCTCCCAGAGCCGTAGGTCCATTTCTAGGGTGTCCCCATGGGCCTCCAAGGAATGCAGCTGCTCCTGCTGCTGCAGCACTCTCCTAAAAAGCTCCTCCTTGGAGGGTTGGACAACCCCACCACCCTCCAAGTCTATCCCATCCCGTGTTTGGTGCCTCCATCGGCCCACGGTGAACAGGTCTCCGGAGCCCATAGGACCCAGGTTGAAGGTCATGGATTTTTTTGGCTCCCTGGAACGGGGTGCATCTATGCTGGTGAACCTGGGCTTGATGGGCAAGCTGGCCCGGATGAACGTCCTCTCGGGAGCCTGGGGAGCGCCCTCCGAGGAGGGCCGCTCGGCCATGCTGGGGCCCGTCCGCCGCAGGATGAACTGCACATCGTTGGCATACTGCCCACACTTGGCCAGCGACTCCAAGGGACACTCCAGCGGCAGCAGCTGCCGCTCCTTCTCCCGCAGCTTCTGCACCAGCACGTAGCGGCCCGTCTGACCTGCCGGGAGGAGGTGAGCACATCAGACTGGGACAGCAGAAGCCAGCAGGGGGGTGCTGAGGCTGCTGCCCCACAGGCAGTAGCTGGTGGCATCCCCACCACCACAGAGCAAGACCCCCACCCACCCAAGGACTCCTGTTCCCGGGAAGAAGCTGCAGATGGGGCATCCCCCCAGCAGATGGAGATGGCTCACCAATGGCCCGTGCCAGGGCGATGACCACTTCTTGGCAGGTGGTTTGCTCCGAGACTCCACACACGACCCTCTGGATCCCATCCACCCAGACCTTCAGCTCCATCCCCACGGCTGCCGGGCCTCAGGTGCTCTAGGTCATTGCAGGACAGGCTACCTGTGGGGAGAAAAGAAACCAGGTTTCCATCCCAAGCCACTGAATACAAGATGCTTTAAAAGCAGTGTCATTAAATCATCATCCCATGGGGTGACTCCTAGACCAAGAAGTTGTTCGCTGCCACCCTGTGCACAGATTGCATTTTTGCTGATGTTATTAAACACTGATAATTCATCTGCAAAGAAAATATCTTTTTTTGGTCATGTTTGGACAGTGGGTACAAATCTTCCCGTGGTGGGAAATGACGGGGTCTGTGTACCTGTGTGGTGCCCAAAAGATGCCCAGGTTACTTCTGCTGCGAGCACAGACTTTAAATGGGTTTCCTGGACTTTCATTGCAACTTCTCTGACAATTTGACAGAGTGGCAGTGAGGGATTTTCTAAACAACATTGGAAAAGGCAGAGGAACTGCTGGCTGCCCGCTTTTGCAATCATATGGAGGGAAGGTGCAGATAATGCACATTTTAATCTTTTCATATTTACATCCATCTCAATTTATCAGAGAGGGATTAAGAAATTAAAATAAAGCCTCTTTCTGAACAAAAGCATTACCAAAGGTAGGGTTTGGGAGAGGGAGCCAGGCATAAACACCCATGATAAAGCCCAGGCTCTGACCAACACTGGGGCACAGCTCAACTCCCATCCAGTGGGTACTACTACCTTAAAACAACACCTGGTAGCCTGGGCACACCCAACTCCTGCCTCTTCCAGCAGCTCAACAACAGCAACCATCACAAATGAAAAAAAAATTAAGCACAAGCCGTAAGGAACTCAAATATTTCAGCTTATGGCATTTTCAAACACCGTGCAAAGATGTATCTATTTTCCCTGCTATAACCTTGGTTGTGACAGTATCAATCTTGGCTGAAAGCCCTGGGTGGAGTAACATACATGAAATTTCCAGGCCCTCCATCCAGGGGGTCACAAACTGCTTTCCCAAACTCACCTGGCTGGTTGCAGTCCCTCCCACCCCTCTGCTCCAGCTGTCCCAAGTTTGCAGCCAGGCTGTGAGAAAGCTTGACCTTAGGTTAAACTCCACTTCTTCATTATTTTTTGTTGCCTACTTGAGTAATCAAAGGGAGGGCTTGAAGGGTCCTGTCTCCGGTGATGAGGAATTCTAATCACGGTGTGGGAAAGGCAAGGAGACACCGGGGAAGACACAGCTTGGTGAGGACGTTCTGCGCAGGTGCCGAGTCCTGTTGGTGCCACCTCCAAACACGGGCACAGAGCAGCCGTCACAAATACCTCAGCACTGAGCTCATGTTTGCCTTGGCTGAGCAACTGGGGAAAACTGGTAGGGCTGAAGGACACCTCGGGTTCGGCCCACCTCCCTGTAAGCCCCAAACCACTAAAATGTGCACAATTTAAATTTAAAGCTGCCTTTTGGCACCACTCCCCAGTCCTGTGTATTCAAGGCTGCAGCTGTCCCCCGGCATGGAGCAAAGTCCAGGTGCCACTGCAGCACCACCCAACTCACCCTGAAGCCACTGCTGTTCACCACCCCCCCCAATGTCCCCCTCAGCAGCACCCTAACACCAAAACTGGAGTGCAACACATCCCAGAGAGCACTCCCTATCGCCCCCTCTTCCTTGGCCAGGGACTAAGCTAGTCTCAAATCCAGCTTCTTGTGCCATGACCCAGTAAGGGGCCAGGAGCTTACAACAAATAAGAAAAAGAACCCAGTTTGTTGAGTGACACCGAAGAGTCTCACCTTGCCGGCAAAATGCCGTGGCTGCCGAGCGCCGTGGGCTATGGGAGCAGGATGGCTGCCGGCACACGGGTCCCGGGCACCTGTCTGGGTTCAAACCAGGCACCAACCTCCAGCCCCGCCCTGGCCGGCGTTCCAGGCAATCATTTACCAGCAGCCCAGCACGCAGCACACCGCTGCCAAAAAGCCGGGAGAGAGGCAGCCAGCTTAGCTCCTCGTGCAAGAGAACCCCCCCAAAAAGCAGCCAGGGCATGTTCCCCACCACATTCTCCAGTACCCCAAAATTCAATGGATTTTACTGATTCCTTAGATCCTTGCAAGGACAAGGGGTCCTTGCTGTAACCTCTGGGGGTTTTGGGAGTCGTCTCCAGCTCGCTGCCAGATACAGGATGTTATCTGTCCTCTTGGAGGGGGGTGTTAAATAGGGCTGGGGGCTGCTGCCCTTCCCCTGCCTTCTGGGGAGGAGCAGCTCCCACCCAAAACCAGCCTGGCTGCCCCTCTTCCCCCAAATTTCTGGCCTCACGAGGGAGCTGACAGGATTAAGGCTCATCCTGATCTGAGGGGACCTGCAATGCTCGAACCCCTCAGTTCCTGCTTGGGAGGGACATCACAGGCTGCACTCAGCATCTCATCCCCAGTACTCCACCATGACAGCATCACCCTAGTTCAAAAATCCCACCCTAAGACCCATCAGGCAATAAACCTAAAAACCTTCACCTTGCTCCCAGCATCACCTTTGCTGTAACCCACTCAGTTCTTTACCATTACTCAAAATTACAGCAGCTGGGGGAGAGTCTCATTGCTTCACTTGCAAATAGACCCCCCTCCATGAGTTTCTCTGCCAATCCTCTGCGTTAATAGTGGGTGCCTTCATTACACCACCAGATAGGAGAAATAATGGGTTTTTTTGGGGCAAGAATTACTTTTCTTGGGGAAGAGCAGCTTCTCAGCAGAAGGCGAGTTTCCAGCTGCCTCTGTTTGTATTTGCCCTAGGAGGTCGCTTTGATCATGAACCAGAAGTGCAGGCACTGCCAGGCCCTGCCCCTGCCCCAAAACAGCACCAGGGAAGCCAGCAGGTGGCTGTGGGTGCCAGGACACGACAGCTTCTCCCAAAGGCCGCTCATTTTATTCTTATCCCCTCCCCACTACGGATTTCTAAATAATTATTGGAAGCAGATTAATGAAATGACTAATTTTCTGTTCCCTTTCCCCATGTGATGGGTCCTAAAATTGAGGGTAGGGATGATTCATACCATGACTTCAACAGATTTCCTAACTGAAAGTCAGAATTTCAAATGCTGACACTAAAAAAAAAAATATTTTTTTAAAATTAAAAATCTCAGATCTTGCAGCTTTATTTTGATTCTTGGCACTTCTGTCTCCCAGCCTCCCTGAAACTGTCAGGCTGAAGGAAGAGAAGATGAAGGAGTATTTCTGCACGTGCAGGAGGATACACATTTTGTTCCTGCAAACTGCCATCCTGATGTCTGCTGGGACTCCCAAGGGTTTGGTGACCTCTCCTGGACCTGAAATAATACACATCCAGCCAAGAAAATTGGCCAGACCCCCTCCTCACAGAAGTGAGGACCACCTCTGGTTTGTCAGGCCACCTGCTGTGTCACCTTTAGGGTCTCTCAGAAGCTGAGACAGCACCTTCCAGCCAAGGACTGCAAGCACTTTGCAAGAGCCTTTCTACTACATTTTGCCACACACAAGAATTAAAAAAAAATTCATTTCTGTTTCAGAAAAAATCCACCCATTTTGCACCCAACAGCAAGGCCCACTGCAACCCAAATCCCAAAGCACCCCAACCACCTCCACTCTAGCTCCTAAAAAGGATCATCTGGGAGCAGCATAAAGGTTTTGAGATGGGCAACCTGCCAGCACTAAGGTTTCACCCATTTTTGCAGGTTCACTCACCTCCCTCACAGGGCCAGGTGGCAGGAGAGCAGCACCACAGGGAAGGCTTCCAAGAAAGCCTAATTAAAAGTGAAAGGAATCCAGAAGACCAGCCTTTCGTGTCAGGGTTTGGGCTGAGGGTAGGGTCATAAAGACTCATAGTTAATAAACTGCATGAAGCACCAAGGTGTCCATAGGCACCAGCAGCTTTGCATCACTTTGGATGCAGCCCAGGAAAATGCTGGGGTACTCTCAGTTGTTTTATTTCTGCTTCGAAGCTGACCCTCTGGCTCCTCTGCCATCCAATGCCAGGGGATGCTCATCCCAGCCGTGTGCAGACACACCAATAAAAAAACCCCAACCCAATACATGTTAAAGCAGCAAGTGGGGAGGGGAGGGGTGGCCCTGTCCCGTCACCCTCCATGGCGTGGCGCTGGCAGGCTGGCTGTGACTCACTGCCCCGGATCTCCTGCTGCGGTGACACATCCAGTAGCTATTTAATACTTCCTCAAGTCTCTCTCTCCCTGCTTGAAGCACCGGGCCCAGCTCCTGGGCACCTAAGGGGAGAGATGGTACTTGCCCACCTGCTGAAACCTCTGGTGGTGCAGAAGCCTCCCTTTTACTCAGGTGACCCAACACAGAGAACATCCATAAAGAACTGAAGCCCCCTGACAACACCTGCAGCAGGTTGGAGGGGATGGGCCATGATCCAGGTTTCCCTCCAGACCATGAACTCTGTCCTCCTGCCTCGGGACCCTCTTTTGGAGTGGCATCACCTGCCCTTGGCTGAGTTGTTGCAGGGACTGAGCAGCTCTGCTGGGCTTTCCATGCCAAGTCCATCCCAGGACAGAAGGCAACGCTGTGGTCAGGGCTGACCGCTGGCAGGTCCAACACTGAGCATGGATCAGCTATGCCAAGGTTTGATGCCGTGGCACTTTCCATGCTGGGCAGAGATGACCATCTACGTCTCTGAACAAGCTGTCCCTGCAGCAGTCTGGCAACCACCTATGGTCACTGCCACTGCAGCTGGGAGCACCAGGCAAAGCTCCTGCCTGCAGCCACCTGGTGCATGAATGACCTTTCCACCACTCCAGCTTGTCCTGAGGATGCTGGCCCCGGGATCCTGAAGGGACACATTCCCTGGCTTGGTGCAAGGCAGCCAAGAGGGTCACCTACGAAGAGGTCAGTGTCCTGTCCCTCAGCACAGGGGCCATCAGGGTGTGGGTGGAACGCTCACACAGAGCTCCAAACTGGAGCAGCAAAGGGATTACTTCATCCCAGCACAAAGAGTTGACAGGGGTTAAACACACTCAAGAGGTGACAAACGAGTCCTACCAGAGTGGTCACAGCCCAGAGAGGCAGCTCTTCACCCTTCCACCGTCACAGGGAGGGTGTGCAAGCGCTTCTCACCCCCCAGGCCTAAGGAAGCCACCAGCTCTTACGCAAGGAAGCCACAAGCACCCAGGAGCAAGGAAGCTGCAGGCATGGGGCTCTAATTCATGCCCAAGCAGCTTATTTAGGGGTGGCCATAATAGCCCCATATCCTCAGTTCACCCATCATCCCCCATCCAACTCCCTACTCTGACATGTTGTGCCTGACAGAAAGCCCTAAAAATCAGCAAATTACCAAAATCAGTAATTTAACCTGAAGGTGCACTTTTACACACATGTGTGGATGGACCCGAGCCCAAACACCCCCCAGGGTCTGCTGCCTTTCAATAGCAAGCAGCTTCTGCTGGGGGCATCCTACAGCGCGTAATGCACGCTTGGCATCAGCAAAAGTTACATCCGTGTTTCAAGGGCTTTTTGCTCTAAAGGAGATCAAAGGAAAACTGTGTCTTGTGGCATTTGCATGCTTGAGAGCTAAAGCATGACTTGAGCCAGAAGTCACAGACCACCACCAAAATCCTCTGGCAGCCCAAGGGGGACATGACCCATACAAGGATCTTGCAGCCTTGCAGGAACCGCCCAAAGAGACAGATTTCTGGAGAACCATAAGCATCACACCAGCAACCCCCCCATTAAGAGAAAAACAGAGGCTTAGAGATCTTCTGCTCCACTTCCTCCCAAAAATTACAAACCCGTGCTAAAATGCCTGCGGAGGCTGGCCAGTATTGAGCAGGGCAGGAAGAGTCAGAGACAAATCCTGCCCAGGGCTGCGACGCAGGATGGGGATGGTCCTCAGGGTGATGGCCTTTGGCAGGGATTTAGGGGAGGGAAGTTCACATCATGACTGATGTCAAAGGCACTCACTCCATCCCACCCCCACCTGTCAGGATTTCTAGTTTTTAACCCAAGCTTTTGGGTCTGGCTACAGCATCAGACCTACATGGAAACTTCAGAAACAGCACTGTGAAGAAGCTGGGAAACCTTTTCTCCCTCTCAGACAAGCGAAGATTAAGATTTGTGGCCACAGCAGGTCAGCATTGAGAGTCACATGAAACATCAAGAATCACAGGCAGTGACATTTTAGGGATGATTACTAGTAAGTCCACCCCACAGATGAGACACCAACCAAAAGCTCATTATAAATTAAAAGCAGCAAAGACACCCCTCCACCTACTGCACACGCTCACATTACAGCGCTTCAGCCGGGAAGCGGAAGGAAGGATCATCTTTCGCACCTTCACGCATCGTGTTTCTCCCTTGCAGCACTAATGGCTACTGTCCACGGGGGGAGAAGAGCTGGCAGGGCTGGCTGAGAAAGTCTGCCCTAAACACCAAGGTTTGCAAGGGAACCATTAGCAGCACCTGCTATTCCTGTAACCATTACCATCACCCCCAGTCTGACATGTGAAGAGTGACTTCATGAAAGCAGCTGGAAATAAATCCATAGTTTCTTCCCAAGGGGTAGAAAGAAAATTAGCAACAGTGTGTAGATTAGAGGGGAAAGAAGAAAGGCTTTTGCATGCCATGCCCTTTTTTTCTTGTGCAATTGAGTGCACCCTGATGCCATGCCCAGGACAGACCTAGTTTTGCTCCCAGTACATGGGCAAGCCTAGGTCTAGGTATCTTGGGGCTCTAGGCTGATCTAGATTAGGTTCATGGTCTTTAGGGGATGACTCACAATCCAGCCCTTAAAAGGCAAGCTCTGAGGGGTATTTGCCAAAGCATCCACACAAACACAACCATGGCACTCATATGCCAGCAGGTCCAGAATCTCTGCTGTGTTCAACTTCCACAGCAGTCACTCATCAGTGAAAGCACGATGCAATTTGTGAACATTCCCCCCCGTTAGTACACACAGCCCATTCCCCAAGTCAGAACACAGCTTATATTTCTCACCACGCAGAACACGGGAGGAATCTTGAGAGGGAAGAGCCTGCTCAAGCCTTGGAAATACTCCTCCCAGCCAAAGAGGAGAAAGAGAATTTTCATTCCCCCCCACTTTCAAGGGTGAGATCAAAATGGGGAAAGCCCAGCCAATGAGGTCTCTCTCCCAATGGCTCCAGAGGAGCCAGAAATGGCCCCCAAAGTGCAGGTTCCTTGAGATGCTCACCCAGTCCAGCCCAGAGGATGAGATGAACCTTGGCCACCTAGAATGCAAGTGTAGACAGGCACTCTCCCTGTCTCCTGCCAAGTTAATCAAGAATTTCATCTCCACAGGATTACAGGAAATTTCAGGCTCTGTAAAAGCTGAAAGTAGGGTCAGGGACATAAAAAAGCCAAATGACCTACAAATATCGTCCCTCCAACCTGCCTTGCAGTCTCCTTCAAAAGTGCTGGTGTCAGCCACTAGCAATCCTCTTTCCACTCCAATTCTCCTCCTGCAGGAGAGGGTAATTAACAAATTAGCAAATGCACAACCAGGGATAAACCTTCCAGATTTTATTCTCCATTTCCAGAATAACTTGCAGTTTCCTACCCTGCTTCAGAAAGCAGCCACACGTCAAGGACACACTGCTGGGTGTCCAGAGGAGCGGATGCACTGATGAATATGCAGGTGCATGCTGTCATAGATATTTATTTATAACTTTGTAGGATTAAAAAGGATTTTAATGACCCTTTGCACAGAGCTGAATAGGCTCCTTTTTTTCACATACACAAAGACAAATAAACAAGAGACTCAGAATGAATCCTGGCTGAAACCTTTGATAAGACCCTTGGGTATTTTAGAAGTCTCTGTTTTCACTCTACCTGGCACATGACTAATTAGGTGGAGGTGCTATCAATCCCTGCCTGAACCTACCCAGAGACAATGAGCTCTTTAAAGCAGAAAAATCACAGCATATCTCTGGAGAGGCAAGTGCGCCTGGGACATCCATCCAGGGATACAAATCCCAGTCCTACAACAAGTGATGGAAATCATGGCTGCACAACCAACTCTAACCCCCAAAACTGCCTTGCTGGACCTTTGGCTGAAGGGGTTTTGATGTCAGCAAAGGGCTCCATCTCCTACTCCATGCATAGGTCCAGCACTTAATGATACCTGAAGGACCAAAACAGGACAGGAACAGGTGCTGGAGACTGTGCCATCTCTCTTGCCTGCACAGAGTGGGAGACTCAGTAAAAATATAATTTTTCTTCTGAAGCATTTAGATGCTTAATCCTCTTGCAACTAATGCTCACGTGGGGTCGCTTTGGAGAAATACGTACTTTTGAACTTCCTAGTCCAACTTCTTTATACTCCCAGCAGGTTATTAAAAAGCCAAATAAATTCAAAGAGGACAAGACCAAATCCAATGTCACAGCCTAGGCAATCCTCAAACTGCATTAAGGCACAACAAAAAATACTTGAGGAGAAGCAGTTTTGAGGGACAGCTAGTCCTCAGCACGTAGCATCTCAAAGATTCAAAGCCATGTTTCTAGCACCTCCACTGCTGGGTCTCAATGATGCTTCCCTTCCAGGGAGGGAGAGCAAATGTCCTTTTTCCAACATATGATGCTGAGTTTGCAAGATTTTTAAAAGACTAGAAAGAGCAATCGGAAAGGTCTTTTAAAAACCCAGCAAAAACCCTCAAACAACGACAGGAATTTTTTATACACAAACACCCATGCAGACACAGCTTTTTTTCCCCACTTGATGGTGGGCAGGTGGGAATACCTTGGATCACATATGATGTGGTACAGCCTTGTACCCAGGCTGGGTTAGCCCTAGGAAAGCCTCACAGAGCCACTTCTTTGGGATGGGACTCCAAGGACTTCACAAGCTGCCCTGAGAAAGTCCCATCCCAGAGGTATCGGGGCAGGTGGAAGAGGAAGGAGAGATGACCTCAGAGCAAGCCTGGGAAACACTTAACTTTCTATAGGCACAAACCTTCACGCAAAGACCTGGGCATACTGGTCAAGAGCTCAGGGAGACCACGAGCTGCTTTCTGACGACTGAGATGTCCCTCAGAGAGCGTGAATGTGTGTGTGTGTGTGTGTGTGTGTATTGCAGCAACCAGCCAGCACCAATCACAACATGCAAAGAGGTCCACCCAGCATTCCCACCGCAGGTATGTTTGGCTTTTAGGAGAAAGGAGTGCTGACACCTCCAAACACTGCCAGAACTTGGAAAAGAAAATAAAAATTGGCAAGTGGAAACAGCAACCACAAAGCCTCCAAAGAAAACAACACAACCCATCTTTATTCTTATCTGGAGATGCCTATGGTGTTTATCCAAACTGCTGCACACCACCAGCTGCCTCAGGCAAGCATCCAGAGGCAGAGACCAGCCCCCTGCTGCACACTCACATTTCCTGGGGAAAACAATGTTCACAGCAGGAAGCATTGAATCAGCAAGAACCCTACAAGTACTCTCCCTGTCAGACAGCTTCACAACACCGTCTGGGTGCCAATAGTTTCCCTGGGCTGGCAGGAAAAGCAGGGAGCAAAGGGGAAGCTGCCACTCACTGCGCTTCTCTGCCAACACAGCTACTCTCCTACAGGATGTTCTAGGTGCCTCCAAAGTCCCCGCTGTGCTCAGGAGCACAATGCTAGGCCTAACATCACAAAGGATATCCATGGGGGGCTCTGGATCCCAAAAGGCTGTTGAGAGCAGTGTGACATTCTATTGTCAGTCCTCCCATTTATGGAGGAGGCACCTGGAGGGACACGGGAAGGTTGAGCATGTTGCTCCTAAGATGAAGAGCTCCAGAAGAACCTGTGCTGCAGCAGGGTTAGGAAGCAATAGAAAAAACCTTCTCGAATTCAGACACTGATCAATTGCCCCAAAGTTTCCAGCTTAGGGCTGATCCATCCATGTGTTTGGTTAAGAAGTGTTGCAGGTTATTTCCCCCCCACCGCCTTTTTTCTTTCTTTTTTTTTTTTTTTTTAAGCAACAAGTTATTCTAGATTACTAGCCTGGGGCAGCTGGAAGCACCCCAACCCTCAGGAAAGTGCTGACTCCAGCCCACAAAAAGCCAGATAATCAGCCGCTTTTAGGAGCTCCTGAACTTGGCATCTGGAAAATGGAAGAACATAAAAATATTAGCAATCCTTTACAACAACAGGGATCTGTTAAAGCCTTCAGTGGAGCCACGCTTATGCTTTAATTTGAATACATAGGTTTACAAGGGCATAGACAAGATGGGACAGATGGAAGAACATCCTGTAAAAAGGTGCTCTTGAAAACAATGCATACACACAGAGCTGTCACTTAAAGTGTCCCTCATGCCTTCATTTAAATTTGGGCACAGAGCAAACCATTGTCAAGCAGCACCTGGATTTCTACCTAGCTCACCACAGCACCCAACCTCACATGACTCCAGAAAATACTCTGCTCTGAAGCCTTGGCACACACATCATTGCCTCCTAGTCAGGGAGGATTAACCCTTTGTTTGGATTTGGTTCCAAAGTATTCCCTCCCCAGCACATGGAGAAACAACAGAACATGGGCTTAGGTCAATTCCAAGCCACCACTGGAGGTTTTTCCTATAGAAGATGACATGGACAGGACAGAGAGATGTTGAAAAACATGGAAGGGATGAACCATCGTGGACCATGCAGATGCACTCAAGCAATATTTCCCTGCAGCACGTGGTGACAGCGAAGGCAGCCACAGGACACATCTCCACTGTGGAGGTGCACAATGCACACGTGTTGGCAGAGCACACCAGCTCCATTCAACATCCAAAATTCTTCAGCACAGAAGCTCCTCTATCAGCAAATCCCTGTATCTCCACAATTACACCACGGTACCTTTTTTGGTCAAGTCATGTTTCAAAGAGCAGGGAAGCTATGATTATTCAGATCGGCTGTTGCTGCACCGCTTCGGCCACCCGCCACTGAAAGGTTTGGTCAAACCTGGCAAGCTCCCCAGCAAGCTCACTGTGGCCTGCAGGTATCCAAAGCTACTCAACACCTGAGCATAGCCATAACCTACTTTTTTTAAGCATACGGGGAAAAAAAATTAGAATAAGTTAAACTTAAAAACAAAGTTTATTATTTCAGGGTCAAATTATTACCTCTGGGTAGAACTAATTCCCATGTCTCTCTCGCATTCATTTGCAAACAGTTTTATATTTTAGAGCAACTGGCATCCCCTTGCTAGGAAATAGTGCAGGATTCCTGGAACCTCAGTGCTCAATGCCGTGAGTGCGGGGCATCCGCAGGTGCCGCAAGCAGCACTCCCTGGCCTCACAACTTTCTACGACATGGTGGAAGAAAGGCTTCAGGAAGATGTATGCACTTGTGGGAGCTTCTGGATTTCCATGCTGTTTCCTTCAAGAGGGCACGGGGAAGCCAGCGGAGCTATGCCGACAGGGAGTCCAGGCGCCGTGCTCAGGCTCCCCCAGCAGATAACTGGGATGTGGGAGGATTCCTGGCATTCCAACGGTACCAGCAGAAGGTAAGAACATCCCCCCTTCCCCACAGCCCCTTCCTGAGAAGACACCACCGGCACTGCCTGATAAGGAAAACAAGCAGCGTTCGGAAAATGCTTCCCACTCCTGCCCACTGCAGATACAGCGTATGCACACGGTTTGCTCTCTTCTCCCGAAGAGAAGCTGCAATTCCTGCCTCGTGGGGAGTGCAGCTCCCCACAGCGCTGCCCCTCGAGGTGAGCTGACAGGTGTGTGCCGCACCGCTGCCCCATTCCGGCGGGCGCCAGGGCCTCGCCATTTGACAGCGGAGCTCTTGCGTTCGTGCTCCCACACGCTCCGGGGCCGGTGCCTGCCTGGCAAGTCCCGGCAGAGCACGGGGCCGGGGCCGGGGCCGGGCCCGGGAGCGCCCCGTTAGCACCGGCATCCCGGGGAGCTGGCCCCGGCTCACGGCGAGCAGCAGCCAAAGCTCCCGTCTGGCCCCTTTCGACCATTTCTCACCCGCTTCCCCCTAATTTCTCCTGAAATCAGCCATCCTAAGGGGTGTGCCATGGGCTGTGCCTGAGGCAGCTACTCTGAGTCAGAGGTGCATGGCTATGACCCTTTCTTCTGTACAATACCCTTGAACCCACGTTTGGGTTTTTAACCTGCAATTACAAAGCGCTGTTGCAGGGCAGGGAAAAGAAACCAAAAATCCAGGAGAGGAGTTTGGTGTCCCATCCCTTCCCTCCGCCCCCCCGTAGCAGGCCACAAGTGGAGTTACGAAACAACCTGCCAACCTGCCGGCAGAGTTCACAGAAGGCATCAGAAGTATGCGGCTGGAGCCTGGCTCTTATCGAGGAATTTAACCCCTCTCCTCGGGGAGACGGAGACGTCTCTGAAGGGAGAAAGCACGGGCGGCTCTGCCCCACGGCTGCGAAGGGAGGAGGCTCCTGGCACGGGCAGAGACCCCCACGCCGCCTCGGCTCCTCCGCTGGGGGCTCTGGACAGCGTTGGCCGCGCCAGCGGGGCCTGGCTGCACCGTGCTGCCGGCCGGAGCTGCCGTCCGTGCCGGCTCCCGGTGCCTCGGGCAGGTGGGAGGCAAAGCCACCCGGTGCTCCACCGACCGGGACACGACCGGCGCGGCCGCGGGCAGGTGCCAGCGGGGCTCGGGGTCTCGCCGACGCCGAACGCCGCTCCCAACCACCGCAGCCCGGGCTCTCCTTACGGGATCTGGGCTTACCGCGGCGCCCTGCCCCAAGCCAGCTCCTCGCCGCCCCTGCCCCACTTTGCAGCCCCGTGGGGGTGGGCCCTGCCAGGCGAGGGAGGCGCCGGCTGCCCCGCGGACGGCTCTCTCCGCGGACACC
>VZTJ01002466.1:2323747-2343815 GCA_013397795.1 Orthonyx spaldingii | reverse complement strand
AAAATTCTCCTTAAAAAAAAAAAAAAAGCCTTAAATTCTTCTTTTAAAACTTCTCCCAACCTTAAATTTTTCTCTTTTAAAATAGTCGTAAAACTTCTCTCTCAAAAAAAATTTCTCCTTTAAAAATAAAGTCTTAAATTCTCCTGTTTGGTTGTTTTTTAAAGAACTCATAAATTCTACATTTCCCCTCTAAAGTCTTAAATTCTCCAATAAAAATAAAACGCTTAAAAAAACTTTTAAAAAGTATTGAATTCTCCTTTTATTTAAAAAGGTTATTAAATTATCTTTTTAAAAAAATCTGAAAACGTTATCATGTTTTTTAAATGAAGTCTTAAAATCTCCTTTCCTTAAAACAAACCAAGAAAAACTGCCCTATATTTCTCTGTCCCTGATTCCTGGCTCTGTGGGGTCATATGGGCAGACTCATTCCCGGTTGGAAGCGCTCAGCCTGTCCGACAGCAGGGCCCAGACCTCCACCTGCCCTGCCAGATCTCCAAGTGGAACAGAGAAAACAACCCCTTTTTGGAGAGGAAGAGCTTGGCCTGGCGCAGGAGGAGGGTGCAGCCCTTGAGCCCTGTGCCCTTCAGCCGGCCGGGGGCTTAGAACGCCCTAAAACCGCAGGGAGATGACGGCAGGGAGACAGGTTCAGCCGGTTTTGGAAGAAGCAGGTGTCTGCTGCCATGCTGGAGGCTTTGGAAACTTCTCACCTCCTCCCTCTGTCTGCTTTTCCCAACCTACCTCCCAAAAAACCCACCTGAAAGCTCCCCCCAGGCTGCATGCCAATGTCCTTGCTCCATGGCCCCCCCAGGCAATGGGGATGGCTGTGATGGCATCAACATCCCATCCTCAAGGTCTCTGCTGGTGAAGGTGCTCCAGTAATGCCTGTGCTGGTACAACCCCCGTGCCATACACACAGTTATCTTTATATTTCTTTATCCAGAATGTCTCATGAAATGTCCTACTACTCACAAGAAAGGATAACCCATCCATCAGACCCCGGATCCCAAGGTGACTGCTCCAAAACAGATCTCAGGTTTGCTGCTCCACCACAAAATGTGTGCTAGTTTTAACTTATAGTCAGAAAAATCCCCATCTCATGCAGGTCTTAAGATATCCTTATCTAAGGTTTATGATATCCTTAACTACTCCCTTCTTCATATCAAAGCTGCTGGGATTAGGAGGTGATGCAACACACAACTACGTAGCTGTCACTCGGCAGCTTTAATTGGGTTTTTAAATGAAGTTTTCTGTTGTTCTGACATATTCCTCATAATTATGATCTCCTAAAATCAGATAGTACATCTGGCACTCCGTAACACAGGCCATGCCCTGGAGACCTTACAGCACAGGAGGAACAAAGATCTATAAAAGCAAACAACAAAGGCTGTTCTCAGGAGATATATATCATATTTATTAGGTTGGATACTCTTCTGAGATCCCAATCGAACACAAGCTGAGCAGAGGTTCATTTACCACTAGCAAGGATGGTTTTCTTTCTTTTAAGAAAAGATTTTGAGTTTCAAATCTTTCTACCTTTAGCAAGTTGTAGAAAGATTGGAAATCTCTTTGCACTTGTAAAGTTATTACTGTGAAAAATATATAAACTAACTCTGACTTGCATGGCTGCATGATCCCTTGATTCCTCACTCTGTGAAGGGTTCTCCACACCATCTATCAACTGAGATGAATAAAAATGTCCAAGGTATAGTTTCACACTGGTGAGCTTTTCCAGACTGGCTCATGGACCATCTTCTCCAGCCATAGCTCTGTCTCAGCCCACCTTCAGATTTATTCTTAAAGCTCCTGTGACGCTGAGGCCATGTTCAGGGACTGACCAGGAATACTGACTGAGCTGATTTCTGGGTTTGTGCTCACTGGTTCCTTGCTGGGTTTTCTACAGGTGTATCTTAGAGTTTTGAGAAGTCACGTGCTTGTTGTGCACTGAGCAGCCAGGCTACTTTAGGGAGGAGAACAATGCTGTCTCAGCATCCTGAGCAGCTGAATCATAATCAAGCAGGTCCTTTGGTCTCTCCAGC
Source organism: Orthonyx spaldingii (assembly GCA_013397795.1). NCBI lineage: Eukaryota > Metazoa > Chordata > Aves > Passeriformes > Orthonychidae > Orthonyx > Orthonyx spaldingii. The sequence goes on along the minus strand of VZTJ01002466.1, from coordinate 2,341,779 downwards.
AGCAGATGAGATAGTAATCCTATCTGAGTTTCCCCAAAGAAGATGATGCTGTCTCACTGCTGTGCTCAGGAGCACAACAACAAGTGTCCTGGTTCTGAGGCTTCTTAAGATACAGAATATGTTTGAACAAAAACCCTCTCCTGAGTACAAATGTACTGTGAGTGAGCAGCAGGTCACCAGCTATAGCCTCTCTTAGCAGAGCACATCTTCCCTGGGGCAGCCATCCAAGTCAGCTCAAGCCCAGCAGTGTTAGTCTGTGCTACAGTCCATGGCCAGTGTGGGGGATGAGGGGAAACCACATATTTGAGGCATCAGTATCTGCAGAGCTGTCAGGTTTTGGTTCTTTTTTTTTTTAAGAGGAAAGTTTCTTTTTCAGACCCATTTCTGAAAGGAAAGAGTGGGAAGCCAGATTTTCAGACGTGCCCCACATGCCCTGGTCTCCACAGGAGCTGGATCTGGTCACATTGTGGCTGTCAGACCTTGCTGCCTGCTTTGTTCTCCTTCTCCCCTTGTCATGGATTCCTTGAGGCCTTGGGAGTGTGCCTCCAGATCCTGCAAGCCTCAGAAAATCTGTCAGTCACTCTCCTTTCCTGACACATCTGTGACATTTCATGTGCCTCAGAGAAATTACCCAGTACATCCATTGCCTGGCTGAGCACAGAGAAGGGCAAGTTTTCCCAGAGGATGAGTTTCCCTCTCAAATAAAGACAATCCCCCCCAAAATCCCATCATTTCCAGGAAAGCCCTGGCACCAGGAGAGAAGAGTGGCCAGTACCATACGTCATGTTGACTTTCTCTTCCAGCAGACACCCTCTACCTCAAAAGCTGTAATCCAAAGCTAGAAGTGAGGACCTCCCTCTCCCTCTCAACAATATGTATAAATAATACATATAATTACATCTATAAAAATATTTATAAATATATATATACACACACACACAAGAGTACTGCCTTCTGTTGCTCAACATACATTTGTAGCAATGCTATGAAGTGCTCATTGACCCATTCAGTACTCTTAGGGTTTTGGGAAAGTTTGGAGGTTATGAAGTTTTTCCAGGTTTCTTTGGAAGATTTTGAACCCATCATGTATTTTCTGGCAAGGGTTTTATTCTGCAACCATACCCTGTTTTGGTGAGAGACAGAAGATGCTGCCTCAAATGTAACAAAAGAGCTTCTCTGGAAGAATTTTTTCCTCTGTTTCTAGGACAACAAGAGACATGAGAAAGAAGAGATGCTGCAGTATCACAGGAAAGCCAAATCGGGGCTTGGCACCGCAGAGCCCTGCAGCTGACTGCCAGGGTACTACAGACTGTACCCCCTCATTTCCACCCACAGCCCTGCTTGCACTAGGGCTTGCAGGAAGGCGAGACCTTGGTCTGGTGGGTAGATGAGCTGCTCTCCGTCAAGGGCAAGCCTGCTGGCCTCTGAAACTTGATGCATTTCCTGTCCTCCTGCTTTATTCAAGGGAGTATCCATTCTGCTTCTGCAGCAAGCCTGGAAAAGTTGCTGAGCACTTGTCTCCTGTGGCTGCAATAGGAATGGGGATGCTCAACAGCAGCCTGCAGGATTGCAGTCCGTATCAGTAAACTTTTTGGCTACACTGGATTGCCCTGTGTAGGCATACAGCACTTTCCCAAAAGCACCCACAGACACTGCAAGGTCTGCTCATGCCTCCCTGCTTTCCACAACTCTGGTGGTGGGTGCTGTGAAGGGAGACCTGCAAAGGGTCTCACGAAAAGTGGTGCCCAGCACACTCACAGTACAAGATTAATATAAAACCCACGATAGAGTCAGAGCCAGAAATTCCAGGTCCCTACATCCTCCAGAAGCTTTCATTGCCTGGTCTTTGCTAGAATGGCTCTTGCAAAAGGTCCAAACAAGCAAAATCTACCTTCAAAGTGGAAGTGAATAGTTCAAAATTAGGAGCAGGGCTCTTGCATACTCCTTTTGCAATAACAAGTAGGGAAAAAAGTGATTTAGTTAGGTTAGAGCTCCTGCATTCCCATTCAGCAACCCCAGGGGAGAGCATGGCTGGATCATTACAACTTCATTGCCATTCCCCACTTCAAACAGTGAGCTGAGCTGTGTGACACTGGGAGCAGGGGAGGAAAAAACAGCTGAAACAATGGTGGATGGAAGTGAGAGAGAGAAAATGGACCGGAGAAACAGAAAGGGGAAAAGGCAACACTATCAGGAGAAGAAAAGATGCCCAGGGCACATCCCGCAAGGTTTTGTTTCCCTTCCAGGTGCTGGGCAGAAGACCTACTTTTCGCCTAGGAAATAGCCTCATTAATTATGGCTGTTGAGTATGGGAATGCAACAGCTCTTTGCCATTCTGCTGCTCGGGTAGCCTGTGACCTGAGCCGTTCGGGTTTCCCAAGCATTTAGCAGTGTGGTCATGCTAATTTAGTTCGGTTTTTCAAAGGCTTGTGGGGAAAAGTCCTCTTCTTCCCAGAGGCATTGAAAGTTTTGACCTCCTGACCCTCCCTTTTACTAGGAGGTTCAAAAGCAGCATTGCAGCTGTTAAAGTTTTTCTTCATGCCTCAGTGATTCTCTGATGGGGGACCAAGCTGGTGTTTATCTAGGCTTGACCTCTCTTCTTTGAGCCCGGAGATGTCTCTTTCGTTCAGTGCTACAGGCAGGGCAATGCTGGAAACCTCCCTGCCTTGCCATTCACTCCCTCCCTGCGTGCAAATGCACCAGTACCCATTGCTAATCCATCCCCCACCAGGAGCTGGGGTTCCCGGCACTGATCCCATTTGTCCATCACGCTGCAGATTCATTTACATTTAATCCACCGTGACTTGTCTATGAAACACGACCCTCCTCCTGCTCTGATGCTGGAACCCATTTGGCTTCCAAAAGTCAACTCCTGATTTCAAGAACGAAAAAAAGAATCCCCTTCCCAACAGGCTACTGCCAGTCTCGCATGGACCTTTGGTGTCTCATCCTCCCCTCCACTGCCAAGGCTCGTTATTTGCAGGGGACATCCTCCTCTTAATTTACATATTTGTCACACACCATCCAGGGTGACAGGCTCCCTCTTCCTCAAGGGCCGAGATCCATCAAAGCGCTTGAGCACAGTTTAAAGTCAAGCATCTTGTTTCAGGATGTCGTTCACATGTCACATCCCTTAGCTGAGCCATTGGAGAGAGATTGCCTGATTTGTTACTGTTGCATTCTGGATAGTTACTCATAGCAGCCCGATTCGCAAGCCAGGACAGGGGCCGTGCCTTCTGCTTTAGCACGGGTCTCACCAGCTCATCTCAGTGCTGCAGAATTAGGTTGGGATGCAAAGTGAGGTGCGAGAAGGCAGGAGAGGAAACGTCTCTGAACTACTCGTCCCTAGAGCTGTGGGATTAACCACATTCACACCGACAGATTAGGGTCATTAACGTAGTCATTAAAAAAAGGGAGAGTCCTACTCTGAATAATGGCAGGTGCTTCCCACACTGGCAGGTGCCTGGTCCCTGTGGTGGAGGCTTGAAGGTGATGAGATAGTGATGAGCGTGAGACATCTCCAAGGCAGGAGCAACACTCACCCTTTTTACACCTCTCCTGCCATCTGAAAATGGTGGCAAGCACAGGAATGGGCCTGGATGAAGGACTGAGTTACCTTGGATCATGCCCCCAGCGCCCACGTTGCAGAGCACTCTGCAGAAAGGGGCTTGTGGTCGACGCTGGGGCAGGGGCCTGCTCTCTGGGCTCCTGCACCCCTGCTCAGTTATTATCTCTTTAGGTGAGCTCAGCTTCTGGAGCTGCAAAATTGGGATAATGTTTACTTTGCTTCCAGGGGTGTGGAGGAATAATTAATTAATGTTTATGAAATGCTTTCAGATCCCTGAACAAGAGGGGTGAGATAAGCAGTAAGGGTTCATGAGGTAGGAGGAAAGACTTATGATGAATTATTGCGATTCAAAGGTAAATTACTGTTATTGTTGCCTAATAAGCAGACACAGCCATTAGCCTCTGACAATCTGATTTCTAACTCTGTTAGCTCCTTTTTCCCTCCTTCTTCCCAACAAAAATGTGGTTTCATCTTTGCTGCTCACACCCAGTTGACTACAATAACCTGATAAATCACATGAGGCTGACCCTGGTGCTTGTGGATGAGACCTGCAGCAGGACAGCTTGTGCCACTGCCATGAGCTTCTCACCTGTGATAGCATCTGGGGCAGGCAGACCACTCTTCCTTTGCAATGAGGAGCATCCCCACATGCAGTCTCCCTCCCAGCTTCAAGCAGCAAACTTGCTGTGTGAGCTCCAAAGCTTGCGGCTTTGGTCAGGAGTTGAGGCTGTCAGGATGTGATCCCACCACTCATGGTTACCACCCTGCAGGTGGAAAGGCTGGGAAACGTGTCCTTGTGCATGCCTCTAGCCCAGCCTCTGCTTAGAAAGGTGTAAATCCCAGCAAAGACCTTGCAGTGGTGGTGGGTAGGAGTGCACAGGGGCAGTGACACAGTGAGCAGGCACACAGGAGCTCGGAATTGCTCTAAACTGAGCTGAAAAGAGTCCTTAGGCAGTTTGGGCATCTTTGCCTGGAAACCAAAGTGAACCTGACCTGTTTTAAAGCAGTGTGAGTAATGTGAATCCCGGGCTGGTGTGAACAGGTTTTTCTGGTTCTTGCTCCAGCTTTTCCCCCTCCTTCCCTGCCTGGGCTCCCAGTTTCGAGCTGGGAGGGCACCTGAGCCTGGCACAGCTTCCACCCTTCAGGACACCTTTTCCTGCTCTCTACCCATGCCATTCTCATAGGTCCCTAATTGCTTTTCCAACACCATGCCTCAGAAGCCATCTGCCAGGCTATGCTCTCAGAATCCCCCCCACTACACATCCAGTCCCACATCTTCAGCCTCACAGCCCTCTCACACCACCAGCACTGGAGGTTCTCTCCCACACCTTGCTCTGCTGCGGTTGCTGGCGCCAGGTGTCAGAGCACAGCACAGTCTTGTACCAGCTCTGTGCCTTGGTGGTACCCAGATGGGGACCTTGGGCAGAAATAAGGCGGGTCCCTAGCCTGGATTGCTTTTGGTACTGACTTGGACATCCAAGACCACCTCTACACACAAGCTTGTAAAGTACAAGCAAGCTGTCTAGTTTCTAATTGTCCTTTTTATACTCAAAACCTTTCTTTTTTAAAAAAGATTTTCCTGCTAGGAAGACCAGGGTTATGTATGAAGACCCCAGTTCAGTAAGATAGTTACACCTGGGCTGGAACCCAACACTGAAGTCTTAAACCCTTGCAGGATTTAAACCCGAGTTTCAGTCTTGTTGAGTCAAAGGTCGTTGGAGAACAGGATTGAAGGCCTAAAATCATTCCAGTTCCTCTGTGCCTCCCTGGAAATCCCAGTCTGGTGGGAAAGCAGCTGTCTCTTTTAAAAGTACAATGAAGAGAACAATAGTTATCCTTGGTTGATCAAGTACTAACTGGGTCCTACATGCAACTGAAACACACAAATAATACCTAAATGAAGATGAACAGAGCTTTTTTGTTTTCCCCTTTGAGAAAATTTTGCAGTCTTTATTTTAATTTTAAAGATAAATTGCTATCATCTTCAAGGGACTGATTCCTTATTAGCTATTGATTTTACATGAAGATATTATTTGTCAGGATACTTTATCTGCTCTCCATGTCCAGAGTACTTGAGTAGGATAGGTAATGTCTACTGGAATTCACTTGGGGAACCAAATAGAAAATAGATTTTATAACCTACTCTGCTAAGAATAAAGAGTACCCAATACACTACAAAGTATCACTGTCATCTTAACCAAGGTTTTTCTAGTAACTACATAAATCATGCAAGTTGCTTTTCCATTTGTATGTTAGCAGTGTGCCTGAAACAGAAATATCATCCAACAGATGCACATTCAGCATGTATCTTCCTTTCTATTGGAAAGTCAGTAAATTGGCTTTTGCTTTCATAATGCTGAGCTCTTGGCAATTTATGAGCACAGCCGTACTCAGCACACAGCAGGCAGCTCTAATAACAGGCGACCTAAGCAAAAAGGAGGATTTAGACTGCCCTTGCTCACCGAGATTTTCCACCTCTTAATAGTCAATATTTGCCTTCAGGCTGTGGGTTAGTTAAAGAAGTCAGGCCAAACTTGTACCAGTGAGGCTCTGCAAAGTGCTGCTCATCTCCTGCAGCGTGTGAGCCAGCACAGCCCCAAATACACACAGCAACCCTGAGGGGGACATGCCACAGCACATGCAGTCCCCTCCAAACCGCACTCCGGGCGAGTCCTGTTTTCCTACCAAGCACCCCCCTTTCACCCCCAGACATGGGAAACACGCCTGGCTGCCATTCAGAGTGGGAAACAACTGAAAAGACAGAAACTTTAGACGGGATGAAGCCTGGACTGCGTCGCCCTCAACAAGTGGGAGTTTTAGAAAACACCACCTTTGTGAAACCAGAGAGAGAAAACAATACAGAGCCTGGCATGGGCAATGAAATATGTATGTACCTAGGAGCTCATCCAGCCCTCTCCCGCCACTGTACCTCTTGCCTTTGCATTCAAGGGGCACTGGATCTCATCCAAAAACGATGCAGGGGAACAAATGTAGCCCTGGCAACCCCACCAAGGGCAGGGAGGAACAAAGAGGACCCCCGGGCTGAATTTGTTTCTATTTTTAATCCTTATCTTTACCCATCACCCCCATGCATGGAAAGAGGCTTCTCAGCTGTATAGATTTGCATTGCTATGGGAGTTTGAAGTGATAAAACATTTGGCCTGCCTATTCAGAAGCAATTAGTGATTCAAAGCAGTCTGAGACATCTTAAAGGGGCCTGGTTTTCCAAGAGACAGGTGCTCTGAGCTGACTTCAGCGGAAAACAAAGTTTTTTAGAAAAAAGAAGTCACTGGCTGCTTGAAAATACAGTTCCTTCAAGATTTAGTGATGAAAAATAAATATTGCAGAGAAAATTCCAGATGAGGATGGTAAAATCTGGGAGGAGGTGGGGAGAAAAGCCCTGATTTACAGTGCTGGTAGAAGTAATGTTTATCTATCTATTGAACACAGATAATTTATATTTTTTATGTTATGGGTTCCCCTCCACCACCATGATTAATGCAGGCAGAGCTATCTCCCACTAAGGCTGCCATCCCAGCATCCCTGTCCCAACAGCATCAGCACCAAGACAGAATTTCTCACCCACATCTCCTACCAAGAGAGGAGGTATTTTTTTGAGCATTGCTGCTCTTCGACCTTTAAATCTACCTCGGCAAAAGGGCACTTTATTCTGACTGCAGTGACCAGCACATCCTCACTGCCACTGTTGCAGGGCAAACTGAGGAAAGGAGTGAGATCTGCATAACAGCCCATGTTGTTACAGGCTCTGGCAGGGTGAAAAGCCCTGGAAAGGCATCATGGAGATGACTAGCTCTCCAGATCCCTGGGAAAAGGCAGGAAAACCCATGCTAAGGGCAAGATTGCCCATACAGAGACATCAGGGCAGGACAAGCTGGTATACAAATGTCCAATGCAGAGGAGAAAGCATCCACACTCCCCTTGAAGGAGTCCTGTGGTGTCCTCGCCATGCAGCTCCTTTTCTCCCTGTATCACCAGGAGACAAAGAGGTTCCTGCAACAGGCAACTGAGAGCAAATTGAAGCTTCTCTCTGTCCCCATGCTATCGAGTTATGCTGACACAACCACTGAATTGCTGGGTTCAGGAGAAAACAGGGAGGAGGAAGAGATCTCTTGACTTCCATCCGGAGGCGTCTTCTCCTCCCCTCTGTACTGTGTACAGCACCTGGACTCCCTGCAAAAGCATCCCAGTCAGCCAAAGTCGTTTCCACCACACGTGCCACGCTGCCTGGGGGCTGCTGCTGGGGCTTTGCCAGGCAGAGAACAGCACAAGAAGACTGCAGGAATGGGTATGGCTGAATTAAAATTAAAAAAAGAAGAGGATTTCTTCCAGAGAGCACTTGAAAACTTACAGGGCAGAGGGCTGCAGCTGGCAGGGGATGTGTTTTAAAATGTTTTTTAATCTGAGAGCAGATATATCCATCACCATCTCTAACATCTGTCTGGCAAACTGGATGGGTGGGGGCAATAATCTCCCAGGCTGTTACATGCAGACTAAGAGAGAAAACAGGCAGCAGATACATCCAGCAGCCCTCAGGGACTTCCAAGGCAAAGCACTGGTTGTGAGCAGGTGCTGCTCAGCCCCAGCAAGCGATGGAGGAACACCCAGGTGGTGCAGATATGTCCCTTTTCTCATAGTGCTGCGGGAATCAAATGCTCATTGGGGAAAAAAATACCCTCTGCTACATGCAGCTCTGCAGGGCTTAAAGAGCATCTTGGCCACTCAGCTCCAGGGTGGGTTTAGTGTGATTCATTACAAGTCTCCAGCTGAGATCCGGGCCTGCAGTATGCACTTGCACATGTATGGGGACATCTCCTACACCAGCAGCTTTCAGGCTGGAGAACAGTAATGAAAGGAGAGACAAAAAATACTTTTTCCTATTTCCCAAACATGAAACAAATCTCCCAGATCCAGCTTAAATGCAAAACAAACAGCATACAGATATCAACCTGCATCTTCAGGCACTTATATGTCCTCATGCAACTGATCCTGACTGGACTGATTTTTGCCCGAGCTACAAAGCATCAAAAGCAGAGGTGTGAATTGCAATCGCTTTCCTGGTCCCAGGCTGCTAAACCTGCACTTCCCTGCCCATGCAGAAATCACTTGGCCAAAACAAGGGGCCAGACCTGCAAACCTATTCCAGGTGCTCTTCAGAGTGTGCAACACCTGCAAGAATAACCTAGATTTAGGGCAAGGTCATAAGCACAGGTGAAATGCAAAAAGTGGCAGGAAGGAGAGAACCACAGGTGGTGTGGAAGAGGCCCAAGACACCTGTCTGGGGCTAAGCTTGGAAGATCCACCAGCCCTCACGGCATCTGCTGTGTTTCTTGTCTCCTCAACAGTAGCTGTTTGTGTGGCTATCTCACTTTTCTTAGCACATACACATGCACCATCAGGTTTGAACTCCCACTGTTGCAAAAACATGTTAGAGATGTGACCCTGAAACGCTGAAAGGTTCAGAAAGCAAAGCGCACTCACAATTTACTTACTCAATCTTAAACTTTGGGGCTGTGCTGCTTTTTGAGTTGGCAAACTGGTGTGGGACAAGGAGAGTACTAAAATGCCAGAAGTTATCCCCCCCAAATGAGATGTCAGAGGGGATGAACAGGGTCTAATGGCAGCTACAGGAAGGACTTCCCTAGATCTTACAGGACCTTCAAGACCACATAGCAACCACCTGCAAAAATGCACCAGACAAGAAAAAAGGACAGCAGGACCAGTAGGTCTGGAGGTGGTCCAGGAGACCAACATCAACCCATTGCTGGTACCACCACTTGCTCCCTTCTTCCCAAAGGAAATTCCCGGCCACTCTGGTTCACTCGTGTGACAAGTTTTTCCTCCCCTGCCTCTGCTCAGGTGTGACTTTATCAGCTGTTTTTCAGCCAAGATGCTTCACACCGAAGGGATCCAGAGACAAGCCTTGTAATTAGGACATGGGTGCCACCCACCAGTTAACCTCTCCTCCTTCCTCATTTAGCCTGGGAAACATAGAGCCAGGTTTGTTTATATTGCCCATACAACTTATCATTTGTGCATACTGCTTTCTGGCTTCAAAGCACTTCAGCAGGTGTTTCGCAAGCTTCTTCCCAACCCTCGTGTGACAAGGGATTTAGACAGGGGATGGAAGGGGATCAGGGAAAAGGAAAGCGAAATAATTTGCCCCAGGGCAAAAGGAGTTGGCAGTAGATCCAGGATCAACACTCAGCAGTTCCTGCCTCTGAATCTCATGCTCATCTTTGCCTGAACCTCACTACCTTCAGGTTAAAAACTGGTATTGTGAAGCCTGGTGCTCATCTTGGTACCAAAAGCAGGTTTCAAGGGATTTCTTTCAGGTCACACTCACTGGACTGAGTGGTCCTGGACCAACAATTAAATTGCACAATTTCAAACATCTGGCAGTGGTTTGTAAACCCATGATCAGCACATATTTCCCTTAAGAGCACCACAGGCAAGAGAAGGGAAAGGACTCATCCATTCGTCTAAGCTGTATTTTGGACTGTTTAAAGCAGGCAGTGGTGGGCTGACAGCCTGCACTCCCCTTTTCATCGTGTCTGCACTACTCTTGGTGCAGAGAACTGGATCAAGGACCTGTCCAGCTGTGGAAAATCCCCAGGAGAGAAAATGTTTGGCATGTTTTTTTCCTGCCAGACCAATGCCTCTGCGTCAAGCAGTTGGAGAAATGCTCATGCCAACAAAGAAGTGAGTGCCTGGATCAGGCTGTGGAATGAGAACAGCTTAAACTCCTTTTCCTATCACTAGCCATGACAGTACAGCAGCTCCAGGTGTGCCAATGGAGCTTCAGCAGTCTGGACCAGCACTATCATTTCTATCAGCCTGTACCCAGGAATATCTGGTCCAATTGCCCAAAATTTTTAATACATTGATAACCCTGCCACCGCTTTACTGTTGGTACTTCAGACTTGCTAAGCCCCTTAAATCATTGCTGGACCAAGAGCAGCCCCTCTCCTGGGAGGTTCTGGGCCCACAAACTACTGATTTTCTCCCCATCAGTGGAATAAACTTGTACTGGAGTCTGTTTTGCTGGTTTTGCTGCAATCTTTCTCTCTTGCTACAGAGGGAGAGGAAAGCTCATTAAGACAGAGAGAAGAGACACACTCCCCACTTTGTCTTTTAATCACGAGGCAAAATGAAAAGGCTCTAGCAGATAAAGAGCCACCTAACCAGAGCATTCTTGGTACCAGACCCAGTGAGGAGCACCTCCCTTGGGTGAGGTGAGAGCACCACTGTCAGCCCCTTTGCTCTGTCAGTCCCTTTGCCCCTACCTAAACCTGCCATTTGCTCTGTTCCTGTCATTGTGAGTCAAGGCTCTGCCCCTTGCTTTGCTTCAACCCTCCCAGATCTAACATAGATGTAACACATAGGCATCTTTCCCAAAGCCCTCCAGGACCTGCTGATGAAGACTCAAGAAGCATTAGAGGACTCTAGTGTCACCATTGCTTTGGGGATTACTCCTTTCTGGGGTAGGAGAGGCTGGCAATTACAGGAATCAAGTCTCCAGCCCTCTCCTTCATGCGCAGGGAGGGCAAAGCAATTTTGGCTTCTCCACTGCTGGGTATGCAGGCCAAACAAACACAAAGTGTCAAGGCTGGAGACCACAGGCGTTGGGGTGATGCAGCACTGGAGACAGCCTCAAACACCAGGGCAGGTGAGGACTACTAAATCCACATACATGCAGGCTGAGTAATATCCTGAGGAGCGCAAACATACATGGAAATGGCTGGGACTTGAGAAATCTTGCCCAAGGGCCAACGGGGCTCTAGCGAGTGACCGCACCAACTTATGTAGATCCCACGTTAATTGAAAGTAAAATTACTGTCTCACTTTAATAACATCATTAATGATGTCTGCTGTCCTAGGAACCAGGATTGCTTGGACCTCACATCTATGGGGGAAAACTGAGCTTATGCTGAAGCGTTCTGGTGATTGAACTTTGCCAGGGTCCCTCTGCTACCAGGCCTCTCTGGTGTCTAGTGGAGGTTTGGTCTATGCCAGGCCTTCCCAGGGTCTGTGAGTGAGTATGTCTGTCTTTCCTTCCCTCAAGACCCATTTTCACAACACTTGTAGGTGTCCTGAAGCAGAGCACCTCTACTTCTCCACAGTGTTTAAAGGGTATGAAGAAAAGGAAGGGCCACAGACTGACAGGCACACGAGTCCTACCACGACTGTCTTTTCTTTAAGAAAGCGACAGGAAAGAAAACAGACCAAGCATTATTTTTATCGGTGAGGGTAAGGGATAATTTCCTGTTCATGATTCAGCGCTGTCATGCGGAGACAATGACTGTCCTTTATACTCCTCACAGCTTTGTCTTTAAAACGCCGCTCATGCCAGCACACCTCTCCAGGTAAGGTGCAATTACCTGGGAGTTCACTGGCTCATCATTAGCAATTACCCAACTGCCCTGTGTCCCATCAACCCACCGTAATCACTACAGCCCTAAAACTGGTAGCTCCTACAGTAAATACCATCATTAAACCTCTGGGAGTGATTTTACTGCCAGCCACGGAGTGATTGCTTGCCAGGGTCACTGCAAACATGCAAACCGAACAGAAGGATTGTTATAAAATATGATCCCACTCAAATAAAAGCAGATGCTATTAGCAAGCAACAGGCACTGTTTATTCCATAAAATACCAGGAAAGACAAGTTATTTAATGACTATCTGGAAAAGTCCTGCTGCACCGGGGCTAATGTTCCCAGTTCATGAACTGCCTCAGCTGAATTGTTGGGGAGATACAGAGTGAGCTGAATTTGTTCCTGTTTATGGCCTGCAAGGTGTGGGTATGTTTTCCCCTCTCTTGGGTTTCAGACTGACATTACTGTTCATGGATTTAATAAAGCCTGAAGAATGTACTCGCCTTAACCCTTCAGAGAAACAAGTCTTATTTGAACTAACTGGAGCAGGGAGAGCTGTTGGTCTAAGTAGGAACATCATCCAGTACCAAGCTGCTCAACTTTAAAACACGATTGTTGGAAAAAGTAATTTAAATACCCAGTTTGTTTAATTCAGCTTTCGTGAATTCTCATGTTTATTTATTTTCAGGTTCATCTAGGTCAAACCTCCTCTTACTACATGGGAGAGATGTTTTTTCTTAACTTTCATTTAGATACAAAAAGCATCACTGATTCCTCACAGATCTAGTAACTGGGTTTTCTAGGCAAAGCCTCTACTGCTGTAAGCCCACCACTCCGAAACTGTAAACTTTGGCAACACTTCAGTTTGCAGGATAAATTTTTTTTTAAACTGACAACTTGTGCTACACATTCCCATTTAAACAGTGAAAAATGATGTACGTAACAGGCATGACCCTTTCCCTCTCTCTAATCCCCCCACAGCCCTGGGACAAGCTGACTGTGCTAATCTTACCCCTCCAGGTCATCAGTGAGAATCCAGGTCAGCAATAACACTCTGCCAGCAAAACCCTCTCTGCTCATTTTGTGATGTCCCTCTGCCTTTGCCTGCCACCGGGATGCTGAGGAACTGCTCTTCTACTATGAGCATGATACTAGGAGGGATCTCCAAGTCTCATCATGCCTTTGGGTCTACGGGAAAGAATTGTTCAGGCAGGTCTCAGCCCTGTGCCATAATAAATAACACAAGCTGTGATCCAAAAGGTCTTGGCATTGTTATCCCTCTTCATCCCCCACTTGTAGCAGCAAGACCTGAGTCGTGGAGCTGCTTTTCAATGCGTGACACTGAATCCATCCAGCCCTTCCACAAGCTCAACAGCTGCCACTGAGCTAGGAAGCTCCTCCGGGACGGCTGTTACCCTGTGGAGGTGGTTCCTCATCTTGGACAGCTTGGACCTGCCCTGTCATTAATGGCTGGCACATCTTTTCACAGGTATGTCTCTGCTAGTTTTGACACGTGCAAAATGGGCTGTGCTGAATGCTGCCTCCCCGCGCCGGCAAACACCTTCCCCCAGCCAGCTCCTCGCATCTCTGCTCCCGTCTTCCAGGTGGAGGAAAAAGCCTTTTCTTTACAGCACGCCCCTGCAATACCCTTTGCGTTCCTGCACACAGTTGAGCCCTGGGGTGCCCTTCCCTCCTCACTCCCCGGCTCCAGAGGGACGGACATGCAGGTGGGTTGCGCCGAGGCAAAAGCAGAGCAGCTCTCTATCAGCAAGAAAAGCTGTTTCATTTCAATGTAAAGCCATCTTCTTCTAGCGCATCTCAGAGCCCTGGGTGCCCTGCAGGGCTTTTGTGAGTTTCATTAACCAGGCGAACCCCAAACTAGCCAAAATCACTTGCTCCATCCTCTCGGGGCAAGAGAGCTGACCACACAACTGTAGGAAGCCCCCCTGACCGCCCCCTCCCTGCACAGTTTTTCCGCAGGCATCCCTCCCACAAACCCCACTGAGTGGTCACTTCCAAGACCCCCCAGACACCAGGGATTTCCCCATCCCCAGCTCCTCTGCTGCCGTGTCTGTGCAGGGTGCCGCCTGAGCCGCTGTGCGGGGTCACTGCCGGCGGGCACCTGACAACCACAGCGGGTGAAACTCATCCCAGCTCCCCGGCTGGGGCCGGAGCACGGCCGGGACCGCGCACAGGGTACCTGGAGGAGGGCCAGCGGCCCTGCGCGCTGCTCCTCGCCCGCGATGCCCGTCGCTTCCCAGCACCCGCCGTGCTCCCGGAGCCGAGTGCGGACGGGAAAGTCTGGCTCCTCTGCTTCTCGTTGCCAGGACACCTTGGCGTTCAAACCTGAGCTGGGACCAATCAGCCCCGGGGCTGGGGAGCACCAGCCCCACGTCATCCGCTGCTGGCGTTGATTTGAGCGAAAAAGCGTGACAGCGGTCACAGAGCCCGTGGGGAGCTGCCTTTGTGCGGGTGGGCTCTGCCCCCACCCCTGCCGCTTACTGGAAACCTCTTCTGTCGGGCTGCGGAAAACAAAAGAGCCGTGCAGAAAGGAAGGGGAAAGAGCACTCCTCCCCAACTACCAGAACTGCTTTTGCAAGACTGGGTTCTTCTGCGTGTCCTCTTTCTCCACGTCCCGGCTCCAGCTCAGATCCCGGTGGTCACCTCACCAGGGAGAGCCTGCGCCCAGGTCAGCTCTGCCCGGGAGCGATGGAACTTCCCCAGCGCCGGCAACGTGCTCCTTGTGCCCCAGCGCGGCCACTTCCACCTGCCTGGTTCTGCCCCAGACGGTGCAGCGCGGGCCCGCAGGCCCCAGGGATGCTTTCTGGCTTGGCTGCAGTCGCAGGGGCAATTTTTCTCCCAGCCAGCCCCTGCAAGATGTTTTTTATGGAGCCCAGAACTGGAGCCTTAAGCCCCTCGTGAACACAGGGGACTGAGGTGCACAATGCAACCAGTTCATCCTTTGTTAGGGAAACTTTCCTGTCTGACCATTCAGGAAGCACTCCGGCCATCACACTCCCAAATGATCACACAGGAAAGTTTCCTTAACACCTTGTTGCTGGCTTCTCTGCTCAAACACGTGCAGCTGCTGCCAAGGTGCACACCTGACTGACAGATGCAGCCATCCGTCATCTTGTTTCCTGCACTGAAGGAGGTGGGAACTGGTGCATTTTGACTCCCCATGGCCCGAGAGAGTTAGACCCACCAGGCTCTTTCCCAAGGTGAGGTAGGTACAGGTGCCTTGCTAGATTCTGAAGAGAGATCTCCACATCACCTTGGTGGTAGTGGAATAGACAACAGCAACCCAGGTATCCTGGCAGAGCTTCTCCCCTCAAGCCCCCTAGACCCTCAAACCAGGCATTTATGTGGCTCTCCTTCCTGCTCATGGGACAGTGTTGTAGGACATCATCCTCCACACCCAGACCACATGGTGAGCCTTTGGGATAAGTGTACCTGGTTTCTGCTAACCCTGCTCCCTGTCATTTATTCTCCCCAGAAGACAACTGAGGTTTTGCCAGCTCACAAGAGAAGATGACCTGAAGAGGGGTCTGAGCATGCTGTAGGGTGAACCTATAGGTCAGCTACATGTGGTGCTGTGCCTGAATCACTTCTCCATTACACCACGTCCCAAACACTCATTTAACTCCATTAATTAGCTATGCCACTGAGCTGCTATCCACTCCTGTGGCCACACTGGGGCTGGTTTCCTCGCCACCCCACACCAGCAATTAATGAATCCAGGCTGGCTCCTCATCCCACTCTGCCCTGCAGGTGGATGCGGATGAGCTGTGGTAGCCTTTTCCCAGTGGATCCACACCTTGCCAGTACAGCACCAGGCAGCCTGACTGCCTTCCTTGCCTTTGGGCTCAATACAACTCCTCGTGAACGAGGTATGATTTAATTAAGGACACTGTTTCTGCAGAAGACGGCCCGCATGAGGCCATAAAGGTCTTGAGCTCATTAATTTTCGGGACATACCTGCAGTTAACTTGTGGTGACTTTATAGAGTAGAGAAGCGCACAGGGAGGTGTCCATGTGGCTCTGAGGTTGCTCTGTTCATTGTCAGGACCAAACCTCCAGCAGTGCTGGTTAGACCACAGTTACAGATGTCCCTAGTTTGGCTCGGATACCAGATTTCCCCATGGACTCACTGCAGGAGGAGAAGGTGAATGACAATCGCAGAAAGTGATGGGATGGATTCCACCCCCTCATTAGCTCCATCACCCCAATTACAAAGCTTGGGGAGGGTGTCAGCTGTCAGGCAGGGCTGCAGCCCCGCTGCCACACACAGTGCAGGAGGGTGAAAACATTGACATTTCTGGCAGCCTCCCCAAAGGGAACAGACAACAGGGCAAAGGATCAGGTGTGTGTCAGTGTGGAGCCAGGTGGGCATGAAAGGACATCCCCACCAGTGCTGTCAGTGCTTTTAACAGCAGGACACAACAGCTGAACAAGGCAGTAAGACCTGGCTGTCTGTGCACTGCCACAGTGTAGCAACACTCACGAGAAAGGCAAATAGCAGCCCTGGCCAGCCATGGGGCTTGGGCACAAGGCTGTCAGAAATACTGAGCTGGGGTTCTTACCAGCATTTCTCTGGTGGAGAAAAAGCCATTTCCACACTTCCTGCACAGGATTTAGAAGCGTTCCCCTTTATTCCCAATCCATTCAGTACTCACCTGAGACAGGAGTGAACTTCCAGCCCCCCAGTTCCCCATCTCTTATCTCAGGTTTTAATGTAGGCAGCTAATCTTGGGCCCCAGTAACCTGAGGAGATTTTCAGTCAATGGAAAAATCCCCCTTGAGAGTGATTTCTCTCTCAGGAGACTGACTCAGCCCCTGGAGGTGCCGTCTTCCTCCTCCGCTTAGGCAGGAGCCAGGTATAGCCAGGCACAGTCAAGTGCCTCATGTTAGATGGGAGAGGAGTCCTGCCTCCAGGCAGAATCAAAGGATGTGAGACACCAAAATACTCCAGAGGGCCTGGGCCTCACTTCTTATCTATGAGCCACCCCCAAGCAGCCCCACACATTTTGTCCAGGCATAGGCAGCACTGGTGGATTGCATAAGTGAGCTCAGCTCCCTCCTCCAGGACTCAGCAGCTCCTTCAAGAGCTGAAGATACAGCAACAGGGAGGGAGCACAAGGTCTTTCTTTGCACAGTTCTCTTGCAGCTGAGCTGTCAGCAGAGCTGTTGTGTCTGTGGACAATGGACATCCATCCAGACAGCTGGGACATCTGACCATGGAACCTTTGAAAGAGTTATAGTGGAAGGAGGGCCCAGCAGAAGCCTCCTCCACCACGTCACTACAAGTGTCATCAACAGAATGTGCGACACTAACCCAGTTGTGGGGCAGAGTGGACGGAACTAGTCAACTGTTCAGGGCAGAGAGGGTCCAGTGGCTCAATTTTGCCCTTTCTTGCTTCTCCAAGCAAGATCTGCTCTGCCTGTATTCGGTGCAGGTGTCCCATCCACAGCCACCCAAGATCACATGTGTTGACCCAGTGGCTCCTGGGATAAGACCATGTCTGGATGAAGCAGCACAGAATGATTTGCCTCCAAGCAGTTACTCCTTTGGGAGCTCCCCAAAATCCCCAGCTAGCCAAAGCAGAGAAATAACTCAGTTGTTTCTGGAGAGGCTGGAAGAGGGCCCAGCAACTATTGATTCAATTCTTCATTCAATGCATGTTTGAGTGAAACAATTCAGAACTGTTCCACGAATTCAAACTTGCATAATAACATTAGTCAAAAAACTCAGGAACTTGGTCCATCTTTCCTAGCAGATCTATTATTCTGAATCATTCCCTGAGGAACAACAATAAAATTATTGTGGCCCGATACACCAAAGCCAAAAATCCTAAAAGTCTAAAAGTCAAATGTTTTGTTATCGTTTTTCTCTGGGCAAGAATACCTATTGGAAGGTGCCAAAGAATCAGTTTCCCATCTTCCCTGTATGTAGAATAAATAATATTATAAAAGAAGAATAAGAAAAAAGCAAAATTTAGAAGATATGCACTTGATAAGCACATTAAAATAATAATAATAATAATAATAATAGTAATAATAATAATAATA
>VZTJ01002466.1:2274523-2321628 GCA_013397795.1 Orthonyx spaldingii | reverse complement strand
TTAAAAAAAAAAAAAAAAAAAAAAAAAAAAGAGTTATTATTCCTCAAGACAGATTCACGTAACAAATTCACATTACAGCCTCACCTACAGCAAAGTTCATCTCAGGAAGCAAACTGTGCAGCTGGTTCTCACCTTTGCAATTGGCTGACTGCCTTCAAAGAAGTTTGAAGTTCCAATTTGAGTCCATCATGGTCTTATCAGCATGAAATAGGCTGGGAGTGAATTGACCGCAGTGAGGTTTGGTTGCTTATTTTGCTTTTCTATGTTATCATGTAAATACATTTTACCTGGGATAAAGGCAAAGGCAAGGAGCTGGAACAGCCCCAAAATTGTGCCCTTCAGGTCTCACACAACACCAGGCTCTCACCTAGTCCTTGCACACCATGGGGCCTCTGCAGGAAAACCAAGCCGATTTCACACCGAGAGGATGGATCTGGCATCAGGAGACAGCCCAATACTCATAAAAACACTCAGAGGACGCCTCTACCCTTCCAGAGGGGAAAGAGCCCTGGATCAAAAAAAACCCCAACAAAAACTCCGAGCTGGTTATGCATGGTATGCACTGCCAATTACTTAATCAAACAGGATCACAGAGCTGGCACAGCCTGTGGCCAAGAAACAGCAGCATCTGGAGGGAGCAAGAGCTGTGGGGCAGGCATGCTTGCCAAGCCACTGTGCTGACCTGTGCCCCAAAAGGCACCTCTTTGAAGCCTCAAACCCAAAATGTAATAGGGCAACACCAAGAAGGGGATGAAGGAGGATCAAAGATCTGGAGGAGCCTTCCTGCAAGCAAGGACTTGTGCACACCAGGACATCACAGTCTGGAAAAGACGTGGCTGGAGAGGTTATGGTATAGGGCTACAAAGTCAGGCACGGCCCAAAGAAGGCTGACAGGGACTGGCCTTGCTGCCTTTTCCCAGTGCAAAAACTGGGGCTAATTTCAGAGCATGTATGTCCTCGTGTGGTAGGGATCAGACCTGGCCAACTCCTTGCCCAAGGATGCTGTCAGCTGTGAGTATTTGCATGGGTTCAAGACAAGACTAGACCAGTTGATGGAGAAAAAATAATCTGGATTAATAAATGCATTTGTCAATGCTGTTTAGGAAGCCTGTGGGACTGTGCTCTTGACCTGTGTTAGTAGTGGATGGTGAGGGGACATATGGGCCACACTCTGCCCATGTAGACCTCACTCCTGGAGGCAATGACAAGGGCTGAGAATCAAGGGAGTGCTAATCAACATGCCCTTGGGAGCACCTACTGCTCCCTGAAGCCTCAGGATTCTCAGCAATTCAGACCCTTGATCTGGCTTAGTGCAGGAGTTTCTACATCCTCATGGCTGATCAGCCCCACGGATCCCAGCCTTATCCCAGGATCAGAGCTGTCCTACAGCTTATCAACAGGAAAGCATTACAGTGAGCGACTTCTCCCTGTAGTGTGTGTCCTCAGCCTACATCAAAGAAACTCAGCCATAGCCTCAACCAACTTATTTCTGAAGTGTGACTTGCTATACTTAGAGAGGTCCTCCCACTGAAGAATCCCACCATGCCTTCAAAGGATCATCCATCTCTCACACGGTTCAAACTCCATCTCCGAGCTCATGTGATCCCACTCAGCCCATGGCTGTGGCCGTGTTCCTCCACCACCAAAAGCACACTGCTCACATCAGGTGGCATAAAGCCACCCACCTTCTTCCTCCCACCTGCTTGTCAGATGGGAACACACTCTTCCCAGCTCCCAGATGGGAAGAGGAAACCTTTGCCAGTCCCATGCCAAGCCCAGGGCAGCAGGTCTCCCTGCCAGCTTCAGGTGTGCTGAACCATATTTGCCAGCTCAGGCAACCACAGAGTTTTCATGTTTAATCAAGTGAAGGCTGCAGGGGCCTGGGGGCAGTAGAGGGCTGGCTATAGGTCAAGATGCCCACGTGCTCCTTGTCCCTCACATATTATTTCTTCCTCAGCCACCCCTATGACCTTCTTCTGAGTACACATGGTGTGGATGTGGGATGTGATGTCAAACCAGAAACTGCAGTCTGGCTTTTATGGCCTTGTGGGATCACAACCCCAGTAAGAGGTGCCAGGCACCAGCCAAACCCGTGTTGAGTCTGTGTCTTGTGCCTGTTGGGAACCACCTCATCCTGGCACAGAGAAGGACCTTGCAGCCTCACAGTCTTTTCAAGTTCTCATGAAGCCAAAAAATGCTGGCGCCTCTGCCTGAATTACATTTTGCCAGCTCAAGGACCCCAACCCCAAAGCACAGCACTGCAGAAGCTGTGGCAAACCCCTGTCCCTGGATATCCTGAGAAGGCCACAGCAGAGGAGAGCTGCTTGAACTGGAGCCGCTGCACTCCCTGTGCAGCATAGAAATCTTGTCTAAGCCAAATGTTAATGAGATGGCACAGGCTCTGGGCAGGCTTTGTGCTTTTTTCCTCCTGGATTAAGCAGCGGCATGTGAGGATCATGGAGCTGAATGGCTGACAGCTGAAGGTTAACATCAGGTCAACAAGCCCTTTTTTCCTGCCTTTCAGAACTGAGACCCCGAGGTGGGAGGGTTACCTAAAGCAAACATTTTTAAAAAGGCAGTTCTCCTTTCTTCCCTCTCTCTTTCCCTTTCTTGCAGGGAAACTGCCCTGGGTTTGAAAGCCAGATTGGATGCTGCTTTTCCATGAGTGTCAGGATTTGGGAGCAATGGCAAGCCATGGCTCTTCTCCCATCTGAAGTCCACTGGTCTCCCTTTCCCAGGACAAGCTCACTCCTACGCACCTGCAAGTGTCTGCAGGCACCTAAACTGTGTGCAGAAAAGCAGGCTTCAGCTCCTGACACTGCAGCTGATCTCCTGGGAGATGCCAGGCGGGTTGTTCACAGCCTGACTCAGCCACCCTTGGATTTCCTTGTATTGCAGAAGTGTAACCGAAGTCTGGGCTCTGGCCTCTCTTCTCCAAAGCAAAGGTCTTCACCCTCCCCTCATCACCCTCTGGTGTGTGCTGGGATAGTGACATTCCCAAAGGAGCAGTGGTTTCTGTTTGATCATCTGGGTGGTACCACAACTCAAACACCACAGTGGCTCGTTTCCCCTCATCCTGCTGTGCAGAGGGCCAGAGGCTGCCTTGGCCTGCTCCCAAAACCATCCATTCTCATCAGCAGCATTAGGGACAGTAGAGCAAAACATGGTACCTTAAGGATTGTTTTGCAAGGCAGAGTTTGATGACTCAATTACTACGCACTTTTTGAAACAGTGTTCCAACAGCTGCACTGCATGGGGGACTCCAGGGCAGTTTCTCCTGCAAAGAGAAGTGACTTTGGTTTTGGTTTTTTTTCCTAAAGGGCTTCAGCTGGCCAGTGGGGAAACATCAGAACCATGGCTGTCCAAGCTAAACCCAGTCACGTGTGCTATGGGGATGAGGCTTCCCAATCCTTCCTGCTGCCTCTGCTGTGGACACATCAATCCTGAGCAGCCAGAGAGTACTGAGCAGCTTGGAGAGGAGGAAGAGGGGAAGGAACAGGAGGAAAACCAAGTCATAAACGACCAGAGATGCTTCTGTCATCACCTTCTCGCCACTGCTTCAAGCCTTGCTACCATTCAGATGTTACATTGATGTAAAGCTGTTGGAGTAATCAAAGTGGAACAAATTTCCCAGGCATTGTTTTTTTAACACATACATACACACACACACATACACACACACACACACACACACACACACACATATATGCAGACACACACCTGTACAATTCAAGCATGATCCTTTACATCACCATAGCTTATTCTTGCCTGGGAAGGAGGTACCAGTACAGATTCTTAGAAGATGTGTTATCAAGAGTTGC
This sequence comes from Orthonyx spaldingii, assembly GCA_013397795.1. Classification (NCBI taxonomy): domain Eukaryota; kingdom Metazoa; phylum Chordata; class Aves; order Passeriformes; family Orthonychidae; genus Orthonyx; species Orthonyx spaldingii. The sequence continues at coordinate 2,317,807 of VZTJ01002466.1, read as the reverse complement.
ACCCCTTAAAAGGCAAACCTATTTCACTTTCAAAACACCTGCTACATTTCTGATTGGTCTTTATACTGATAAAAATGTCACATGTCCTCTTGGAAAATTAATCCAAAATAATTAAGACTGCAAATCTAAATTAGAGGAACCACATTAAGTCTTTCTGTATACAGAAATCTCATCTTAATTCAGGTTAATTTGTAATTCATTGAAAAAATCCCTGATTAAATTGAAGGCACCATTAGTCCATTATGTTCCAAATGGGACTGTCAATACAGCTCTTGGCTGATTTTAATTTGCCTGTCATAACTACACCACAACAGAAGCACCTGAGAGTTTTCCTCTTCTTTGGGCAGCCAAGAAGCCCTCAGGATCTGTGAGGGGACTTGGGGATAGTGATAACACATCCAGGCCTTTTCTTTAAACCTGCTGCTGTGGAAAGAAGCAAGAGAACTTGAGCAGAAAAATGGCTCTTTTAGGCTCTCTATCCTCCAGTTTCAGCATCTTCCCACCTCTCCAGCACCTGTTGACCTCTGATGGATCTTAGGAAAGGAATTGCTCACTTCCTAAGGGTATGTGGGGAGGGAAAAACCCAATGCAAAACATAATTCAACAGAAGCGCAGGTGACACGACATGGGATAATCATTTGGGCAAATGGAGAACAGAGAGAGTTGTTTTTGCTGGAATAGTCAGTTGACAAGAAGATTTTCTATAGAAAAGATGCTTTTGATAATTATCTGTGATATGGGTTAATCATGACTTGTTGGACAGTTTAAAACAGGTCCCTTGAATGGTTATCTCTGCTCTGTGCTGGTTAACACTTTTCAATAAAAGTGAGCAATGCTCAAAGAGAGCTACGCAGTCAGATGGGGAGTAAAGTGATGAGGTCTGCTGGTAAAGGAATTTGGATCATTTTGCTTAGGAAAGGGAAGACTTTCAAAACAGAAAGGGCTGTGATGGACACCAGGGTTGGTGCAGGCAGAATGAAAGCAATGCTCTGCAGCAGGGGCAAGGGCACTCTGGGCTAGAAGGAGGAAAACACCACTATGTAGCTGTCAGGATAGCAAAAACCAGTGCTGGTGCTGCACTGGTGGGAACTGGCAAGGAAAAACTGTTAGGAGAGCCAGGACAGGGCTGGGCAGCATGATGTCACCTCCCCATGCCCTTTCCTCTTGCTCCCTTCCTCCCAGCCCAACAAAACCTTGTGTTTCATTTGACTCAGGCAAGGAAACAACACTGGGGATTAGCTGCCTGGTATCATGACAAGGCAGGTGAGAGCAAACAACAGCAAGGAGCTTATCATGAATTTATCTTTGTGTTTGGACCTCATTGTTGCTAGCTGGATTTCAGCCACTGACCAGGTGGTTTGTATCATGAAAATGCTGCAGCCTGCAAAAATGAGGGAACAAGGAACAGTGATGGTACCCAGTTCTAAATATTTCCATTTCGATCAGTGTCCCTTAGCCTTGAATAGTGTTGCTAGCTGATGAAGGGATGGAGACTTTTCCTAGAGCTACCAGCGTGGAGATGAGACTACAAAATTATTCCGTTCCCGCATGCCAAAGGCACAGACGATTACAATTTTCCTTCTGACTCCTACTCATCCCGCCTCGTAGCGATCAGATTAATCGTGGCACGTGATCAAAGAGATTTGAAATGAAGAAGCCAAAAACCAAAAGGCTGCAGTTACACTGCTGCAGAACTTGGGTGCAGCTAAGGACTGCAATTTTGCTGCGCAATAGCCTGGGCTCAGAGAAGTGAGGAACACAGTGCCTAACCCCATGTGTTTTTATCCTAACAAATATCCCGGCAGCCCTGTTTCAATCAGAACTCTGTTATCACATTGCTAGCTTCAAGAAAAAAATCGCTGCCTTTCAGGAGAGTAAAAGCAAGGTGTGAGACCTGTGAAAATGAGCAGAGCTGCAAAGAGACTTTGCCACGTGGCAAAGGCACGTGGTGGCTTCGAGCACTTGTGGGCTGAAGCTCCTGTGCACAAAGCCTGACATGTTCCCAGGTCACTGTGGGGTCACTGTGGGGTCACTGTGCATTCCCCTGCACCTGAGCACCAGCATCACACCACACACGAGCCCCTAAACACTCCATCCTTCTGGGACAGAGCAGTTGCTTTAGTGAAGGATTACCACCCTGCAAGGGAAACTTGGCAGTGTGGGGCATGTGTATCCCACCCACTCCTCCTCCTCCTCATTCTCTTCCTCCTCTCCTGCTCCTGGCACACCACCCACAGGCCCCGCTCTGGCCATCCTCGGCAGCTCCTCGGAGAGCTCCTCCGAAGCAGAGCCAGATGGAGCTGCCAGCTCTCTCTACGAGATGGCACAGGCTTTTCAAGCCGCCTCTTCCTGGGGCTGCCTACTCCTGTGTGGGAGGTGCAAGCAAGGCACGTGTTGCTTCCCCTGGTGAGCTTTCCTCCAGCGTGTCCCAGTGCCACCAGTGCCAGCACTGAAGCCTGTGCTTGGTGGTCCTGCACAGCTGCCAAGCATCAAAGCCAGCTCAGTTAAGCACCACGTCACCTTTTCCAAAGGCCCTCTGGGTGGAGCACAATTCAAGGGCAAGCATCGCAGCTGGTGACCCAAAAGCCAAGGGATGCAATTTCTGTGGTCACCCTGCTGTGTGAAGAGTGTCTGCATGCACAAAAACCCTGTTTGTGGACCATGACCTTGCCCACCATTGCTTTGAAGTGGTGCCAGCAGCAGAATTCCCAGCCTGGGAAGTGAAATTCCTGGGAAGTCCCACCTTCTTGCACACTCCCAATTTTTAATCCCACTTACAACTTTGGGAGGACCACAGGGAAGATTATCCACCACTGACCCTTAGAAAGACCTGCCCTAGGCATCCTGTGGGATCTGCTGCCTACAAGGACAGGCTGGCAGGGGGCAGGGGAAGATGACCTGCTGTGATACATACACATATGTCCATGGGCAGATGAGGTGTGTGTGCAGCGTGAGAAGAGCCAAGACCACTGCGGGCTGATGGCTCTGGCAAATTCCATCCTTTGGTAAAATCCTGTATTTAATTCCAGCATTTTACTATGTTAGTAAAGCCCAGCACAGGGAGGAAGCCTTTTGTAGGCTGGATGAGACTGCCTGACACAGACTCGCGTGTCTCTCGCTACCATTGCAGGGATCGAGCTGTCTTGACACATTTCTAGGAATCTTCATCTGTGCTGGAGAGGCACTTCTGGCGTCAGCAGCCTTGCTGACCAGGGAAGGACTGGAATGCTCAGAGATGCCGTGTTTCCTTTGCAGGGAGCAGGAAGAAACACCTCATCCTGATGCATTTTCATGCTGGGCTTTCAGCAATCAGATAAACTGGAGAAAAAAATCTCTTGTAAAAGGAGAAAAAACCCTTTCACACCCAAAATGGGAAGCCTGGGTGCTGCCCTGGGCCCCAGGGCTGCTGTTGGGGGTCTATCATCTCTTTGGGTGCCCCCAACCACTCTTCCACAGGAGGAAGGACAGCAAACCATTCATTTTGATGATGTGGACTTGGTCCACTATCTCTGATGGTGGCATCTGCCACACCAGGCCTAAGGCCACCACCTTCTCCTGCAAGAGGGCTTAGGGGGTTACTTAGGTTCGTTGTGACCAAGGTTCTGGTGTCACCTGCAGCAGACCCCATGGGTGCCAACAGACACATGATAATAAAACAAATACACGAGAAAATCCCTTTCACCCCTTCTCCGCTGGCCTTCACCCAGGACGCAGGGTGCGTCCCTTCGCTGGCTCAGCTTTCTCCATGGTAACAGATGGATGTCGCAGTCCCATCCCCCTTCATGATGCTGGGGCAGGCGGGTGGGAGACAGATGGCAACGGAGGGGAAAAGAGTCCAGATCCTCCTGAGTGGCAAAAATTGCAGGAATCCCTGATTACTGGAGCCAAGACGTTGACCCAGAGCCGTGGGAGGGAGGGAAGGCGGAGGCGCGTGGCTCTGCTGAGCCCGGAATAGCAGAGCAGCTGTTAAGTTATCACTTGTAATTATTACAGCATATGGGAGAGAAAGAATAGCTCTCAAAGGGAGAAAAACAAATAAGGAAAAGGCGGGCTGCAGCAGGGATCAGCCACGGGAAGAGTGACACTCGGCACTGCGGCGGGTCCCCACCAGGTGGGCAAGGGCATCGGGGGACAGCTCTTCCTCTCCACAGCCCTGGCAGGAATTTGGGTGCAAATATTTGCACCTGCAGCACCAGGGGCTCATCCATCTCCCAGGGTGCCCACTGCCCACTGAGGAGCATGGATACGCTGGGGAGAGGATGACCGTGACCGGGGTGTTAGAGAGGGATGGAGTCTGACATGCTCCCCTCGGTCCCTTCTCCTATAGCACAATCCTACTGCTTGCTCTGTAACACAGGGCTGTGGGCAGCAGGTGATAATGCTGGAGCACAACGTGACCCAGTAAACCAAAGGGGAAAGCCTGAGGGACAAGCCCTGCCTGGGAGTGCCTGCTCCTGGGAAAACATGGAGCAGGGAAGAGGTGACATGCAGCAGCATGAGGGAGACTAGGGAAATTTGGGTAACAGTCTGTGAATGAGTAGCAATGACAGCCTCTCTTAAATTCTACTCCACTTGGAATACAAACACTGTATCTCCTCATAGCAGATGTTATTCTGGGTTTTCAATATTAGGAAAAAAAGTCAGTAAGTCCTTGGAAATGTGGAGCTATTGGCAGTTGCACGAGCTACATCCCAGTGTGGGGACAAGGAGTGTCAAGGGGATGCTATCCCTGCCCACACCCCCGGAAAAAGCCTGGGAGACTTAATGGAGAAAAATCTAACCATATCTGCTGTGTATTAAAGGCAAAGATTTAAGTTCACGGATGAAATTCACAGCCACTGAGCTACAGATTTTCTTGAGAGCCAGAGAGCATTTTGGGCCCACTTTGATGTTTGGCCTATGCAACAGGCATGTAGCCACAGAAGTGAGGCAAGATGAGGAAGAGATGTTATTTGTCCTGTCTGCTCCTATGCTCTGATGGCTTTTCCCTGGGCATCTGCTACATCTGGCTGCAATTGGAGATGATGCATGACCAGGGACAAAGGGTTAAGGGGTTAGAATATACTCTAACAGAGATATTTTTATACTCTCATACTCACCTCTCTCCTGCTTTTCAGCTGTATTTATTTTCTGTCTACTACTGCCTTCTCCCTGGCAGCACCATGAATTTCCTCAGAGCAACTGAATTGGCACCTGCCTGCTCACCTAGGTGAACTCTAGCTCATCCCTGGCTCTCTCATCCCAAGCCAACCTGATCCCATTGTGAAAAGCTTGTGGCTCCAGTGAAAAGCACCACTATATGTCTGAGCAGGAAGTGGGGAACCCTGGACACACTGGGCGGATGTGTCAGGACCAAAGCACACCAATCCCAGACTTAAGCCAGGAGCTGTGCCTCCCAGAGGTCAGCAGGACCCAGATACAGATGGGTGCTGAGCACCTGCTGGTCTCATGGGAGCCTGGGAGATGCCCTTAAGCTCTGGTAGCCCACTTGGACATGCAGCACAGGCAGCTGCTGAATGGCAATGCTACTGCAAACAAAGCTGTGAGAGAAACATTGGAAACAGGAGATGGTTCAAACTCTGCGATGCAGAACAGGAATGAATTGCATGTGGCAGACAACAGCCCCAGCACCCGTTAAATAAACCAGCCAAACCCTGCCAGCACCCCAGGATCCTTGCCAAGACAGGCACTGTGCTTGGAGATTGAAGGACCAGCTCTGCAGCTAGCACATATAAGCCAGTCTGGGTGAAAATCAGAAAGGCAACACCACTTTGCACCAGATGGAAATCAGACCTGATGCTTTATAAACCACTGGCCTTGCCACAAGGGCTGACCCTGCCCCATGAACTCGTGTTGCTGCTCAGGGGCTCACCTGGGTGACACCTCCATGGGTGGCAGGAAAGGACTTCTGCTGCCTTCCTCATGAGGCTGAAATGCTGCTCGACGGCTGATGTGTGGGGTGACTGCTGGTGTGTGGGGTGGCCCCATGACACAACTGAACCTGGAGGTGCTCCCCGCAGCACCGACACCTCAGAACAGAGGGAAGCAGCAATGCCGAGATTTGCAGAGGTGCTTGGGCCTTGTGTCCTCTGTCTGCAGTGACCCAGAGCAGGAAGGGCTGTGACAGGGCAGATGGGGAATATGCCTTGGGGTAAGACACAGCTTGGGGCATCCCAAGTGCATGGCATGGAGTTGGAACTAGGTGATCCTTAAAGTCCCAACACAAACCATTCTATGATCTAGAATGAAAGGATTCTCACAGTCTTTGTGCCAGAGACTCCCTGGGAGACTGTGCTGGCTCAAGCATCAAGGAGGAGACAAAAAACCTGCCAAAAGCTGCAAATGGAGGAGGAGTGTGTTTGCAGTTCTTTGCTATCTCCACACTGGCCCTGGATTGGCAGTGGCTGAGCTAAAGACCCCATCAGGCTCTTGGGGGCTAAGTCCTTCTTGTAGCAGGATGCTGTGCCTAGGTGGGGGTAAAACAGCTCAGACTTTACCCTATTTGCACAAGTTATCAAGTTATCAGTGGCAAATGGAGTAGGAGGGGTCAGGCAGTTTTTGGTGCTGAAGAATGCTGAGATGAGGCTGACTCATCAAGCCCAAAGTTAAACATTCTGAGGATGTAAAAACCAAAGTTTCGTGACAGAAACTGGCACTGGTGAGGAGGTGGCAGACAAAGCTCCTGATAAAGAAACCAACAAGTGCTAGTACTGATGACTTATCTAATGGTGCTGAGCTCAAGGCTGCAGAGCTGACACAAGTGGCCTACAAACATATGGCTGACAATCAATCACTTCATACCATAAAAACCCAGTCCCACTTTTTAATGGCAGGGTCCTCTAATATCCCCTTTCTTGGGTCTGTGTGGAGATTTCTCTCTTGAGTGGGGGACACCCCTCAAGGCTGAGCAAAAGAGATTTGTCCATGGTCATTGATATGGGTGAGTAACATCAATCCCTACTTAATAATTATTTTGCCAACTTTAATATATTTTGTTCAATATTTTATAAAAAAAGGTGCACCATACTAGTAGTTAAAGCTATCTGTATTGTGTAGTAAACCATTCTGATTAAAGTTTTTTTAGTCTAATCATATCATTATCATCATCAATTGAAATAAATCACTTATTTCATTAATATAAATATATTTGATTAGCCATACTTAATTCTGTAGCACAAAGTTGTATAAAGGCTCAATTATACCTATATAATTCTTTAGACATAGGCCATTGTCTAAGTCTGGGACTAAGATTGGATCTAGATTCCTCTCTGAGAAGGAGTTTAGAAACCAAGGGGACCTTTCTGACCCTTGTGACTCAGTGGGAGGCACTCCATGACAGACCTTGTCTGAAACTTCCATTCTGCCTGCATCACTCCTGCATCCTGAACCAACCCTGCAGCTCTTGTTCCACCTCCCATGCCCTTTGCTCCTAGCTCAGAGCACGGTGTCAGTGATGCCAGAGCCATCCCTGACAGGGCTTAGCACCTGGCAGGGAGCACACACACACAGACACAGGTGCACACACACAATCTCCCTCTTGCATTTTTGGCCACCTTCCCAAATGCCAGCATGACACTGCAGCCCCTTCCATCTCTGTCCCTTCTTGTGTACATCACTTGCAAAGTTGCTTGATCTTAAGGTAATTGCTTTTCCCACAGCAGCAAGGGCCTCTCATTTGTTTTTACATGCCACAGGTTTGTGTTTGGATTTCTGTTTTCCCTGGACTGTTTATAACAACAACAACAAAAATTCAGGATTGGGCAATAGCAGTTGAAAGGGAAAAGTAATACCTCTCATTTTCTTCTTCAAAACCACCAAAATGACACTAGATAAAAGGGATAGGAGAAGTCAAGGAAAATAGAGGGTTCGAGGGTTTTCCCCCCCACTTAAAAATTAATTTTGTTAGTGATCATCAACGGGGAAAAATATTTGGTGCTTTAACCTTACAAAACCCCTAAATATTTTTAACTCCTTGCCATCACTGTGAAGCCCCACCTGGGGAGGCAGCAGGAGACATTCCTTGGAGGATCCTAGCAGCTTTTGGGACTGAGCTTCTGAAGAGGGAAGATTTGGTGAGTAATCCCAGGAAATCCCCTTCTCCTGTCCTGATCCTGACTGTTGTTCCTGGTGTGCACAGCATTTTTCTGGTGAGGGCTGACAGGTCCATATTCAGACCCTGGAAGATGCTTGCCTTGGCAAGACATAGCAGTGGTTTGGGTGGTCTGGGAACACCACGATCTGCTCTAGCCCCTCTACTCTTGTGGGAGGGAGGAGGATCTATCACCCCAGCCTTGTTACTACCTCCACCTCTGAACCAGCAGAACAAGCCTCTCCTCCTGTGACAGGACTGCTGGTGCTCCCAAACCTGATCCCTGCTGCTGGCATGTCCATCTCCGCTGTGCTGCCTGCTGGAGCACCTTCCTCCTGGGACAGATCTCCCGAAGGCTTCCACTGCTACCTCCCACAGGTTTCACCTCTTCTTTCTCCCCTGAACCTGACATTTCTGTGGCTCCTTTATGTGGCAAATGGTGCAGCCACGCTCGCCTGTACCTCGGTCAGCACATGCCCAGCACAGCCCTGGTCTGGGCAGCCTTGATCAGCCCAGGGCATGACTGGAGGCAGCACGTGCTCAACAATGTCCCTACAGGCAGCTCGGCCAGGGCTGATGTGTTTTGGCTGGAGAGGAGAGAGCAGGTGCTGTGGTACTCACCTTCATGCCCCTGTCATGGCTCTAGGTGTTCCCAGTGGTGTGGATGGTGCTGATGACAGGAGCCTGCAGCAGCAAAGTGGCCCAGGGATGGAGAAGGGACTGGGCTGGTGCTCTCTGTTGAAGAAGAAGGGTCTGACCCTGCCCATAGAGCAGCAGTAAGAATGTGGGCGTTGATTTTTGCCTGCTTCCACGTGGAGAGAGGGCTGGGACAGAAATTACGTGGGCTGGGTGGTGGCAGATGTTGAGGCCTTGGGACCTGCCCTTGTGACCTGCCAGGGACTCCCAGTGCTGTCCTGACAACAAGAAGAGGACCACGATCTCTGCAGATAGAGCCCCAGAAGAGAGAAGAGAAGCAACAAATGCAAACTGTACCTAGCTCACAGCACTCTTTGCCTGCAGGTGGTGGCTGAGCTGGGTGAGAACCAGGAGCAGGTCAGGGGAAGGACAGAAGAGACAAGGGTGGGGATAAAGGAGAGAGAAGTGGCAGAGAGCTTTCACACAGCTGGGCTGGGAGAGGGCTGGTTTCAGACTGAAGACCTGGCAGCAGGGACTTGCCCAATGGCACTGGGGAGCACAGTCCCTGAGGAAGCTCTGCCTGCTCTCCTGGGTTCCAGAGATGAGAAGGTCCCTGGTCACCAAGGGCGGAGAAGCTGGAACACAAGCCATGTGTGGTTTTGAGCCTGTTTGCAGCTTGTAGCTATAGGTTGTGACAAAGATCATAACTGTAAGACATGCTGGGGTTGCACACAGCATTATCCTATGGACATGCCCTATTACACCCCAAAAGCACCACAGCTTTCCAGTGCCAAGGCGGGTCTGGGATGTTCTCCATTACACTTTGTGGGCATTGCAGGTTTCCTAAGAAAATATTTCCAAATACCTCAAAGTGGTGTGTGATATAGCAAGCCACTACCAGCACAGTGCATTTGGGGGCACCACACGAGGCCAGCACACTGGATGCTGGATAGGTAAAAAGAAAATGTTGAGCCCACTGAGTGCCAAAAGCCCCCTGAACGCCCTGGGGCTGCTTGAGTTTGGTTTCCGAGTCTTTTTGCTTGTGAAAGCGTCACTTGTGAGACTCTCTTCTTCCCTCTAGCGTCCATTCAAAGGCATTCCTCTTGCTCTTTAAACCCAGCTAAAGCGGCGCTTGCCTAGTTGGATTTGCACTTACTCCCTTCCTCAGGCAGAGGTTTTATATTTATAAATGATACTGCAACTCTCCACCCAGTAATCCGACGTTTTCTTTTTCTGGCTTACGCTGTGCCATGCAGGAGGATCCTTTTGCAAGGCTGTCGTTTCCTGGCAGCTTAAAAAATGATCTCAATTACTACCTTAAATTTAGCACGATCACTCGAACTCCAGCCGGGGATGCACAGCCATGAGGTTTCTGGTGGCAGTGTGGAGAGGCCGCCTTGTTTGACGGATGGGTCAGAGCGAGCCCCTGTACTTGTTGCCTCTGTACGACCATGCTACACTTCCTCTCAGATCACATGATTTGTCCTTTGGCTGTAGGAAGCCAGGGCAGAAATTAGAAATTACTTCAGTGCCCCTAAAGCTGGATCAAGGCTGTCACTGAAAGGTTGTTTTATTTCTAGTGACAGCAAGAGACCTCCAGGGTAGGATCTCCATCACCGGGGTCACCTCCCAGCTAGCTGAACTGGTTTCCAAAAGTCCAGCCTTAATCCTCTTCTTTGAGGAGAGACATTGCCCTCTCCTGGGGACGGGGCAGCAGACCTGCCCTCCCAGATGCACCTGCACCAGGCCAGCTCTCCACCTGCACCACCAGTTGGGGTCTGCTCTGGCACCTTGAATTCAGTCCACGACATGTCCTCCTTGGTGTCCTGCAGCCATCCTGCCCTACCTGCCTTGTGCCTCTCTGGAAGGCCCAAAAACTTCCCAGATGGGCTCAAAAAGCCATGTGCACGGAGGTATGCTGCCCCAGTACTCACACACTGTCTCCACTCTCCAAAGCTGATCCTTTGTCTCAGCCAGGACATTTCCAGGATCTCCTGGGGTAATTTTAGAGAAGCAAGACACCCATGGCCAGCATTCTCCAGCATAATGAGAAAGCCATCATAGGGCAGGATTCATCTCACCTGGCATTAGATGGTACCAAGCAGACACCTAAGCCATCACAAACCCTGTTTTATCAGTGGAGAGACTGGCACTACTGGAGCAAGAGCCATCTGACTCATCACACCCCAGAAATGCCTGTGTTCTACTATGGGTGCAGATACTGCCCATGGCAAGGAGCCCAAGCCTGTCAGGCTCTGAACAAGCCAAGAGACTATGTAGGAAATGATCCTGAGTTGACCTGTCACTTGTGTGTATTTGCAGAAGGGACATGTATGAGATTTTCCTTCCCGAACATCTCCTGGGTTTTCTCCTCCTTGACAGTCAAAGAAAATACCTTCTCTTCATCCTTTAATGAAGATGAATTTGTTCCAAGTGCAAAGCAATCCCAGGCCTTCAATGAGAGTAATGGCCTTGGCAACAATCACAACAGCCATGAGCCCTGTGCAGGTGGGTTGTGCACACAGCTGCCATGGAGACATTGGACAGGGAGAGCATCCCCTTTGGCCTATTCCCAAATGGAATGCTAAGGTGTCCACAATGGGCTGGACTCTGCAGAGCTGGGAGGTGCAGAACCCGATCCAAGTCTGAGCAGGAGCCACCTTTGCTTGTCAGGGCCCACTGGTCTGGGTGGGATGCTGTCCCAGACACGCTCCCTTTCAGGAGTGGGGATGTTTCTTAGTCACTGAAATAACTGGCTGGCACACAGCTCCCTACTTCTTTCTCCCATGCTTTTTTTAAAATTCGGGCTGAGTGGAGCCTTTCAGTATGCAGGGCACCACCAGCCACTCCAGCAGGGCTGTCCATGGGACACCAGCTAAGTGAAGCTGAGAGGCTTCCTGGATGGATCACGCTTCTGCTAATGCCGCAGCACTGTCACTTTGGGCCAGATCCCTTTGCTCCGAGCCCAGCTCCCTGCAGGGCAGCTGTTCCCAGATAACCACCCCCTCCCTTAGCAGCACGTACTGGTGAGACTTGGCTCCCGGCAGAAAACTCTTCCCTGCAGTGCTGATTTATTAATAGGTGAGGGGAGCAATTCTCACCCCTCTCTCCAGCTCACACACTAGATATCCATTTGGCAGCCAGCAGCAAATGTCATTAAGGCAGTGAGATACTTAAAGGCATCAGCAGCTCCTGGCCCATTACAAGAATGAGGGGATGGACTCTGGTAATGTGCATCTGAAACTGGCCACATCCAACTGGAAGCAAGGATCCTACTGAGACAAATATTAAGAATCTACAAAGGCAGGGATGAGAATAAGCACATTCATTAAATGACTTTGTCTGTATTCAAGGGACCAATGCCTGATTTTAACAGAGGAAACAGTGACATAAAAACCACAATGAAACTCCCCATATATTTCCCTTTTGGGCCAAGAGAACCGCATTCACAAATAGCCCATCATGCCTTGTATTTCCTAATTAGCCTATTAAAGCTCTGGCTGGCTTTTCCATTTTCTGAATGATGAAAAACGTGGAAGATGGACAGGCAGAGGCTAAGCCAGGGCGATAATTTTCCCTGTGGATCTGTTATAGCTGTGCAGACAACAATGACCCTGTTTATTTTCCTTGTCCTGGAAACTGCAACAGACAACAGTGTGGCAGCCCTGGGAAACCCTGAGGCACACCCAGTACTGGAAGAGAGGAGAAGAGAGCAGGCTACCAGCCCTTTTTCCCCATCAGGCTGGGCTGTGATCACAAACTTGCTCTTAGCAAGCCTCCCATGCGTGACAGCCTGGCCACTCCATTCTGGACACTAAATCCCTCCAGACACGAGAGCAGATGGCATCCAGCCTGTCTTACATATCCATCCCCACCAACAGGCACCTGAGGAGGTGATCAATAGGCAGAGTGGACATCTCCTCCTGCCCCTGTGAACACACCACACCACTATGCACATGTCACTGTCTTGGTCAGGCCACCAGTGGGGCAGAGCTGCTTAGTGAGGGGTGGGCCGGCTGTTCTGATGGTCACACGTGGCCTGCATCCCTGAAAGTCATCACTGGAGTGCCTGATGGGAAGCTACAACAGGTAACCCTGAGTTAAATGGTTTTGATGAAGCCCTCAGGCACTGATTTCCCACACACACCAGCAGAGTTGTTTTTTCTGACCATTTCTGCACATCTTCCCTGCCAGCTCAGAGAAGCTTCTTGCTGTGTGCACATACAGAGCCAAGTTTGCTGCAAGATGAGACCACAGATGCTTTTGAGAGACTTTCCAGATCTGTACCCAGAGTTTTGTCTCTGCAGATGCTCATGTCCAGACCCAGTTTATATACCCACTGATCCCTTTTTTCCCCTCCACCCCTTTGAAATGAAAGACGTCAATCGAGAAGGAGGCTCTGACTATCTGGATAAGACAGTCCTACCCATCACCGCCTGGTATGACCCTGGATATAGAGAAGGGTCACTGCTGTCAGTGTGTTCTTTCTCTTACCAGGCCAGCTTTTTTTTTTTTTGTGATGGTATGGTCAGTGGCACTGGCAAAAAGTCAAATTTAGGTGGCTATTTAAGGACACAGGCACTGTTGCTGGATGAAATTCTGCCTGCATCCATAGTATTGCATAGAATCACATACCACATAGTTTTAAATGATTTTTGATAGATGGTTTCTGCTGGGACACACCGAAACTGGGCAAACTTGCTTCAAGCTCCAGACTACTTTGTAACAAAGTGGTGCAAGGAGCACCATGACAAAAGGAAGTTTTAGGGCTTCGTCTATTATTCTGCTTCTCTAAGTCAAGATGACCAGCAGAAAGGAAACATAAACCAATTAATTAACTGATCATGGAATTACTGTTTTATAAACTGATTTAAAAATATAATCTAACATAGTAATTTAAACTGGAAGAAATGTGATGACGCTTGGTTTCAGACTGCAACATCAAAAATGTTGTAAGGCACAGCCATTTGGAACAGCATCTCACAGGCTGCAGTCACTAAAACAGATGTTTTGAATCTCACCCAAACATAAAGCAAATCCCTATTGAAAAAAAAAGAGATTATTCCCTTGCTTCCCTGCTTTGTTGCATCATCACTTAAAAGTATCCAAATATAATAAATTAGAAAGTCTGTTTGATCTGAAAAAGCTAGAAGTGGGATGGAGGTGGAAGGCACATGCAGAGGATGCTCTGACACCTGGTGACAGAGGTCAGCTCTGCTAGAGAAATTCTGGGATGCAATGTCTATTCAGAGGAAGTGAGACAAACCCTTCCAGGTAGCTATGCAGCAAACAAACATGTTAATATTGGGATAAGCCGATTGTTCAGCATTTGCTCCCACAGCAATGCATCCTACAAGAACCCCCAATGACTGTGAATGGGGTGAGCTCCTGCGGGGGCATAAGCTCTGAAACCATCCAGCCTTCCTGGGCTCTTCCTCAAGCAATGCACCCCTCCCTTAGAACCCACTCTGGCTGACACTTCTTCTCAATCCCTTGGTTTTGGCCCTCACTCGTTAAACATCCAGGACTGCAAAGGACACACTGCATGGCTGCTGGTAGGTCACCTCCTCCAGCCCACTCCACAAACTGCAGGCTCCATGCTCTGCTTTATTCAGTGTCCCTGCCTGACTCACAGAGCTGGGCATGGTGTGGATGAGAGGAAGTATGATAGGATTTGTTCTGTTTTAGTGCATGAAGGTTGCAAAAATAACCACAGTTTTCTGCAATAAGAGGTTCATTAGCTCATTGGTTGATCAGTGGTTGCTCTTAAAATATTTCTGGACCAGCTGTATCCTGAATTGAGGCAAATCACGTCATTTGTTTGAACTGCTCTACTCGCACAGCTCTATGTTTAGCTTGCAGAAGAAGCTGCAAGATAGCATTGATCCTTCATGGCTGCACTGTGTACACGGCTCCAACACATGCTGGCAACTGGGTATCTTCTAGGACTGAGGACTTCTGTTCTGAGGTGTTTTCATGGCAGTGGATTTGGCCGGCAATGACTTCAGAATGGACCTGGCAGTCAGGGGCCAAGCAGAATTCATTGGCTGGAACCTCTGTGAGGCTCTTGTGGATGAGCCGGCAGCTGGCTGCTGGTGGTTGACCTCTTTAGAAGGACTCTCATCCACAACGGGCCTGAGGAGAAGAGAAAAGCTCTGTGGTGAGACTGCACTCTGGATTTGGATATCTGCATTCTCTTCACCAGCTCTGAAAACTGAATCAAAAGCTGCCAGGCCCGGGAGAGGCCCCAAGTACACGAGCTTCCCACATAAGGCACGTGTTCTCTGCCTCTGCTGACTCCAGAGTGACTATGTTCACTTCAAACCCAAGCTGTCATGTCACAAGCCCTCAGCTGTATTTCTTCAAAGCAGCAACAACATGATGCCACACTTACAGCAAACAGGTTCAGAAATAAACATGTTATAGTGCATGCAACACTTCTCTAATGTCTACTTTATTTTCCAGAGCTCATTCTAACGTGAATTCGTGTCAGGGAAAAAACTCAAGTGGGATGTCAGGAACTTGTCCTGAGGTTTACTGGAGGAGAGTCTTGAACAAGTGCCACAACAAGAGCTTTGCAACAGACACAGCATTGTCTCTGGGTGGGGAACATGAGAATGGAGCAGTAAGAAGATAGCAAAATTCTGGGCTATTATTCAAGAAAATACAAAATTTACAACACTCAAGCTATAAGGAGCATGGGAAAATGTTTCATTTAGCTTTAGACAGTCAAAGGTAAATGTCAGCACAAATAAAAGGAATTCTTTTTACAGAACAAGCAGGAGACCCCAGAGACAACAGAGAAATCTGCTTTTTCCTGCCGTGAAGTCCCTTCCTTTTTCCACAGATACACTGCAGTGCACGTACCTGATCCTTGATGAGCCAACAGCTGCTGGTCCTGGAACAGGCCTTTGCTGGCTGGTGCGGCCAACAGGCTGGTGCTGCCCTTGGCATCCAGAGGCAGCGGGTGTGCTGTGCAGGCCCAGGAGAGCAGGTTCTTTGTCCAGAGGCTGGGCTGAACTCTCTTGATGAGCCCTTGGCTGGTATTGATGTGTACACTGCCTGTTCTCCTCTTGGCTGGGTATTTTTAGGCCTCTGTGGTTCCTTGTTTTCCTAGGTCTTGCTGCAACACCCATTACAGAGGCAGGTGAAGGGTTTTTTGGAGGTGATGGAATTAGATAATGTTTTGTGTTGGAGAATATTGCACTCCCCTGAGCCTGTGATGAACCTGAAACACAATGGAAAGACTGCTAAATGACTAACCCAGGGGGTGAAAGGTTTTGGAGACGCTGTGTCATGGAGCTGGGTGGGCACATGTGTCCCAGTGTTGGCCATGTTGAATTACTTCCTCTGATAGTCAGTTTGGGTTCAGTGGCAGCCTCCCTGCCAGCACTGCTGGTGATGTGCCAAGCATGGAACAGCTCACAAGCAGAGCTCAAGGGGGACACAGGAGCTCACCCGCCCTCCTGTTCTCAGGCAGGATCACACCTGCATCATTCCCTGCCAGTGTTTGCACTGACTTGTTCTAAATACCTTCAGACTCCTTCCAGTGGTCTGAAGTGTTAGGTGTAGGAATAATCATAGATGAGTGGATGGATCCACTTTTTAAATCAGAGGCAGAGATCATGGAATCTCATAATAAGTGCCTGACTGCTGGGTAAAATACTGCACTGCATGCAGGGCTACTTTCTGGCTGTTTGTGTTTCAGCACACGTAATTCTCTCCATGTAATATGTGCAACACACAGAGAAGAAAAAACTTGTTGCTGACTTATAAATATAACAGGCATGCACACATGCTTAGAACCATTCTATATATAGCAGGGATCTGATTGCTCTTGTCTATTGAAAGAACCAACCATTCTATAAATAGCAGGGATCTGATTGCTCTTGTCTATTGAAAGAACCAACCATTCTATAAATAGCAGGGATCTGATTGCTCTTGTTTAGTAAGAGAACCAACTGTACCTAAGTGTCTGATGTACAGGGTCCAGGGCAGGAACATAATCTAAAGGATGTGCCACCAGATCTCAGGCCCAGAAAGTTCATCTTTGTGGCTCCCAATAGATGGGCATGTATTCTACTGCTTAGGTAAAGCTGATTAAAAGTTTTCATGGAATAGTTTGTATCATACTATACCCTTTTAAAATGTCTAAACTTCATATTTGTTTTTAAGTATAGCCACTCTGAGAGACTGGTATGTCTGACTCAAGAGCCTGAAATAACATTCAACGCCTTCCAAAAAATGCAGTTTATATGGATCTGATGCCACAAACATTTTTATGTAAGAGTGGCTTTGCTCAGATGACTTGTCCTTTTCTGGTCAGAAGGACTGCTTCCAGCAACAAGTTCTTCTGTGAGAAACTCACTCTGGATGGGACACACTTCTGCGTGTGATTTGGGATCCAGGTCAGTCCCCCCTGCCACCTTACACAATTCTAGATTTCAAACCACTTCATCATCTCCCAGCAGGTTTAGTTAGAAGATGGACAGAGCCATGCCCAACCATTCACTTTCACAGTGCTATAGGGCATGTCACCGGTACACTGTGAAATGTTTGTGACATTGTCTTCTTAATCTACAAAGATGACATGACCATCATACTCAATGTAAAGAAATTATATAAAATCTGAAAAAGATCAGATTAAATATAAAGAGACCATAATCTAAGACTTCTGTGGTCACTGGACAATAGGCCATTCCTTTAGATTTTTCCAAACAGCTTCTGTTCTTGTTAGGGAGATATTGTTTATAGTACTGTTAATACACACAGAGGCTTTGAATAGTTTAATGATATTTCTGGTTTTTTTCCACAACATACTATTTTCCAAATTTTAGTAGATCCATTTTTTCCCTTGAAAGAAAAGTAAAATGAAAACTCACATGCTTTAATCTATGTAAAAAAAAAGAGTTGTTATTATCAACAATTAAAAAAAGATTGAAGTTGTAATTATGTAAGGTCTTCTATTTGATATGTATTTGGAATAACCATTATTAATGTTCTTAATATTCTTAAAGACAATATTCAAGTAGTGAAGAGTGGGAATTCTGCTTTCATTCATGTAAATGCAATTTCAGAGAAGCCTTTGGCTTTGTTCCTAAGTAGAAGAGCATGTTCCATTTTTAAACTTTTTATTGAATGCATCCTTTTGGTTGCATATCTTTCCAGAATTCCCAGTTGCTCAGTTAAACCTTAATCATCAGCTCAGTCATTATTTACATCAGTGCCAACTGGGTTCAAATACAGCTCAGCAGGAATGACAGTATTTTAGACTCACATGGCACTGTCATAAATTAATGACACAAGGTAAAAGACAGACACATGTCCTTCTACTAGACCTGATGCTAAGCTAGTGTGAGATCACCTTTACTCCTCTTAACTCTACATATCCATGCTGAAATGTATCAACTGATGATCAACACAGCTGGCCACAATGTCCCGCTTAAAAACTGGAATGGATTGCTTAGGGTCTAGCTCTGCAATGGCATTTTTCAATTGCTGCTCTAGAGCATAGATGCCAGATCTCATAAAACACTGGGGTTACCAATGCACCTGTCTACAAAGAGCATGTGTTACTGCCCAATGCCAACCCTTCCGCAGGGGTTTGGGTCCAGTACCTGAGGAAGAGTGGGAGACACTGGAGTGGGAAGAAGGGTCAAGTGAAATCTTTTCATTGAGGTCCTCATCACAGGCCTCCTTCAACTCATCTTCTGAGCTGTCAGTCAGGCTCCAGTCTTCAACCTCATTCACCTTCAATGCTTGCTTGGTTTGTTCTTTCTGACCTGTTTGCAGGCACCTGGACAACATCAAGTATCACACCTTTAATTAGCTTTTGAGTGTGTTTATGCAGCTGGTTAAGTGCAGCATGGCATGGCCACTCAGGCAAACATCCAGGCAATGGATTTCACTACCAACTGTTATTTCACACTTTCCAAGAGATAAGAAAAATCATTTTAATTGGATCAGCCATCTAAGATCAGCCAACTAAGATGCCTGTGTCTGATCAGCCATCTAAGATCAGCCATCTAAGATGCCTGTGTCTGATTATTTCAAGTGTCTTAAAATTAATCAGGTGAAGTGGGGCAGATCTGAAACCCTACCCAGTGAAGTAAGCTCAGAGAAATAAAACCATTTTTACTTCTAAAATAACCATTACCCGTCTGTGAGATATATGAGATCTCAGCAAGATGGTATTTGTCTTTCACACTTTTGTTTGCTTAGGCCAATGTGCTGCTTGCAGAAAAGCTCATCCCCTTTTAGCTCTTTTACTGTCTGAAGGTAGACACTGTCAGGGCCAAGAGCGGCTCACCAGTTATGAAAAGTCATTTCCTTGCTCTTGCTAAGGAAGCGAGCCCACCCTGCCTATGCTCCAGTGAGAAGGTAGAGGATTCTTCTCCCTTGCCATCCCGCAGATGCTCCAGGCAGGATTGCCGCACAAAGCAGGGACAGGAAGGCAGGAGGCCGAGACTATCCCTCGAAACCGCCACCAGGTGGCCAAAGCGCTGATTTTATTTTTGCAGCAGAAAATGAATGCACAGTTTATTGCACGGCAAGATTTCCCCGGCAGTCTCACCTCTTGTGCTGCTCCCTCCATGCTGTCAGGTCGGGGGACACTTTTTCCTGGTACAGATCTCTTCCTCCTCCCGAGCCACAGGGGTTTTCTGTCGTCAGACCAGACGGTTTCAAAGGGCTCCCAGCAGGTGGCTGCAGAAATGGCAGAAGTTATCTAGATATCCCTGTGAACTCTTCCCAGCTCCGTTTCTAGATGTGGATTTTAGAACGCATCAAAGCCCACTGTTGTTTCTGAGTTTTTAGATCACCCCTCGCCATTTTCTAACTCCTCAGTTTTAAGAAGTCCCACACCCCAGTCATGTGCTGTTACAGCCTGAGGAAGCTGGGGTAGCAGTTACAAAATTGTTGATTTATATTTCACTGGATATAAGCCTATAGCACCTATATAAGCATATTAAGACCAGTACCACAGAAACTGCATCACTCAGTGTATGACCACAGTACCATTCCACATTCCAGTTTTTAGCACACAATAATTCACTAAAATGTTCAAATTTGTTTCAGAAAAGCTTCCAGTGCTTGGGTAGTGGCAGCAGAAAGACAAGGATGGGACATATTTTTTTCCCTGCAGTTCTTTAACATCTGTTGTCAGCATTAAGTCAGTGTTCTGTGCATCTCTCTGATTTACCCCAGCCTGTTTAAACCTACACATGTGCAGCTGTGCTGTGTTGAACCTCAGGGCCCACAAAAGCTGATCATGACAAGCCAGGCTGCTCCCCTTTACACACACATAGGCATCCTCTCACTAAATTACTGCCAAAATGAGCAGGCTGACCCGCAGGGTGGAGGTACCACCCCACTGCAAAGAGGAACAAACTTTGGCTTTGCGTTTGGTTTATTCAATAGGAACGACCTTGCAGTATTTGTAAGCTGTTTACGCCAACATCAAAGAAACACTGCTGAAAAAAGTATTTTGCTTAATTGCTGTTGTAGAAATACCATCAAATTTTGCAATCCTGCCTTGTACTTTGCTCTTTGCAAGACAATAGGAAGTCTGCCCCCAGCAGCTGATATGTGACTTTCACATGTTCCCTTACAGCTGATGGTCCACTGGGCACATCATGGCAGGAGACCCTCTGTCCTCCTCAAAGGCAACTGCATGCTGGGGGTTCTTGGGTTACAGAAGAGAGTGAGCTACCACAAGCCATAGTGGGAGTTCAGTTTATCCCAGGACTTATGGGGTCACCATGCAGGAATATGAAGTATACAAGAAAAACATACACCTAGCTTTTGTCTCCTTGCATGAAGGGCCTTGGCGGGGTTCCCACATATAACTTGACAGAGTCCTAAGAAAAACAGGAAAAAAGAAAACATTTTACAACAGCATTTAACAAATGGTGCTGCCTTTGAAGTCAGTCAGTATAATTTCCCATAGACAGGAAGCTGTAATATTTCATGGTGTAGGTTTAGAGTATCAGTTGGCATGGCTGCTAAGAGGCAGTTTCTGTGCTTCCATCAGAATCTGTCTTCTTCCGCTCCTGCCCTGCCTCCCTAGTTGTGCTGGTGCAAATATTTGTGTGGAAACATGGTCAGTCAGATCAGGGAACAAATTCAGATTAAAGCAAGATATGGTTTTTGGGGGTCTTTTTAATTTGTTCTGCTGGATTATTTTTCAGCTGGATCTTGATCAAAATCAGGTTAACAAGAGATAAGGCAGCAAAGGGTCAGGAAGAAGCAGTGAACATCGGGTGGAACTGTCTCTATCAGTAGCATTAGCTGCCTAAAAGTGGGTGCAAAATTATGGTCTCATTCCCTGACAAGCTGTACTCAGGTTCCATGTACATTTCCAAATGTGCACTCAGCTGTTGACTCTGCATTGCTTCATCTAATCCATCATCCTGAGTCCTACCTATAGGCAAGGAACTGAGGAGAGACTGGCATCTGAGAAAAGCAGCCCACAATGCCTGGAAACAAACACCATCTTCCTATCTAATCTGCACTCTGTGGGCCGGTGGAGTTACACCATCAAGGTGCTTCCAGGAGTCAGGGAAGAATGGGCAGTATTTCCAAGTGACTAGGGCAAGAAGAGCAGTGGCAGACCTGTATTTTGGGCTAGCCTGTAGATCGGGATGTGAAGTCAAGGAACTGACTCCTCTTGCTGAGGGATCAACCTCTGGAAACCCAAACTGAACTGCTCATGGACAGCAGCGATGCTGCTGCAGGGTGAGACTGCAGCACACACAGTCTGAGCACAGGATCCAGTGGGGAGTGAATGTGCACCACCACACCTCTCTAGAGGACTACCTTGGACCACATTCCTGTGGCTGAACAGGATGTCCCCAGATGCCACTCAAGCAGGACAGCTGAGTGGTGCCACAGTGGAGCACCACTGCAGTACGGTGCTGTGGAAAGGGAGAGTAGCACGTGATGCACGGGGGCGAGGGGCTGAGGAGTGGGCAGCCCAGGCGGCTCGCACCTTCTGCTGCGGGGGGAAGTAAAGGAAAGCCTACGCCAGAGCAGGTGAGTCTCATGGAAGAAAACATATGCTGAACCTGATTAGCAGTGGCATGGGTGGGTGGTATTCAAAGCACCCTAGCTTTCATCAGTAATAACATTCAGAAGGAGGTGGAGGTGTGGGAAAGAACAGGATTAAAAAAACATACATTACCATATGTCAAATCACTGGAGTCATCTTCTCTGAACAGCTTATCAGGAAAAACAGAGGGATCTGGAAGAGGACAGCTACCGTACGAGGGGCTGGCATCACTACATGTCCCTATATTAGCAGATGACTGTGCATTTCCAGGTCTGGAAGTTGTTGGGGGTTTTGGGCTGCATCCAGACTCCTTTGCTGCTGCCCCAAGATATGGATCTAAAAGAGAGATTTCATTAGTGTAAGCACAGTTGTGCAAGGCTTCAAACCACACCATCACTGTACCTTGCCAATATGGTGACTGCTGCTGCACGCCTGGTGCTATAGGAGACAGAAGAATATGTACCTGCAGCTACAAGAAACATGCTGGTCCAGCCTAGAGACAGAAGTCTTCCTGTGTTGCACAGTCATGGCAGAATCTGGGGATCCCTAACTAAACTGATATCCCTTCCCACCCTTCTCCTGCTCCTGGGCACCAGAGACAGACCACTGGGGTTATGGGTCAGGAACTGCTCTATGCTCACCACCCACATCTGACTGCCCCACAGGTGAGCCTGGATGCATCCAGGGCTGTGCTACTTTCCTGGCCTGCATGCCCAGGATAACTGTAAGCTGCCTCCCATTTGCTGCCCACCTGCCCACAGGGGAACCACTGCAGACTTGCCACAGGCACAGCCTAGGCTCTCAGTCTTAAAATGCGTTGCTTAAATTCCCTGGCACAATGCAGATGGTGATGGACACCTTAACAGAGCTACCAGTCAAACAGGGGAAACTGTACTAGGAGTTACAGAAATCTGGGAATGCCAGTGATAGATTTTTCTAGTACTGCCCCAGAGACAGATACTTCTTTATCATGGAAAGAAAGGTGAAAACTGTTTTCATAATGCTACAGTTCAGGAAGGATTATATAAAAACTAGCAAAGACAGACAGCCTTGTCCTCTTACCTGTCCAACTGCTGGCTGTCCTGGGAGCACAGCACAACTCTAAGAGCAGCATATGCAACCAACAGCCCACAGGAGAGAGAGTTTCATTTCAGTGCCCAAATGAATAAGGTGCTTTGTAAAGTGTTGAGCATCTAGCAGCTCCAAAGTGAGGCAGCAGCTCTGTAATAATATGGCCATTTCTTTAAGAGCTGAGTGTTAGGGATCTTTAATGTATCTTGGCCACAGCTTTTAGTATGAACCCATGAAACACACAGCACGTGAGAAGTACCCAAGTTAATGTTGCTACTGGAAAGAAAAACGTACTGGGATGTCTGAACCTGACCGTATGAAGTTACCAGTTTAGAGCTGAAGGCAAGAATGTAAGTCTGGTTACACTAAGAAATTACATAAATTCACAATTTTGTGCTCTGCCCCTACTGTTTCTGTCAGCAAACTTTGTTAACTGGTTTTCTGAACGTCAGGTAAAGTTGCCAAAGCAGGATCACTGAGGGATCAGATTTTAATGGATTTTTTTCCTACCGTGACTACTATTACAACTAATGATTTGGACCCATAGGGATTAAATAAATGACAAATGTATGTGCTTATTCCAAAACAAACTAAATTTTTAATGGAGTACTGTTGGCAGAGCAAACCACAACTTGGGGAGGGGGGCTGGGAAGTCAACTGCATTGCCCACACTAATGGGAAGCAACAGGAGCAGTTATAGGAAATACTTTGCAGTATTTAATAGTATGTGGTAAAGTGCATGTAGCATGACATGTGAAAGCATGGACATCTGAACTATTACCAAGGCTACAGGCAAGGGGACAACAGATTTACTTTCAAACTATTTATTCTCTACTAATGAATGTAATGAACTTAATCACAGTAACAAAGAAAGCAGAACAGATTTCTTACGAGACCATGCAATCTTCCTGGGATGCTGCTGCCACTGAAGGGTGGTAACCACATTGCCTTTCCTATTATTAAATTGGAATAGGAAATCCTACTACATCCATGCTACATGGGATTGACTGTTACCACGGAAAGAGCCGTGAACATTCCTTGGAACATTCCTTTCCAAGCTCTGCTTCTTTCTATCATGCAGATTGAGCTCTAAGTACAGACTCCCAGCTACTGCTGGATTTGCTTGATGCTCTAGAAGTTGTCAGCATTTTTTGATCTTGATTAACATCTTAAGACAACTTCCATTTAAATCTGCACTGTTATCTCCTGAATTCCAGCTTTCTTACTTCCGAAGTGAAGAAGACAACACCCTTTGTCCCTTCACTATAAGTAAAGGTTGGCTTTAAAGAGATCAGCTTGCTCTTCATCTTTCTTTTTTTTACACATCATAACCTGAAAAATGAACCCCAACAGGAAACCTGTCATACCTAACCATGAAATGTCTCTGGCTAAACCACCTTCCTTGATGGATTCCTTGATGATTAGAGAATGCTCATGCATCTTCTTGGAAGGAAGGAGAGCAGTCTGGCTTGTTGGTATTCCATCCAGATACTTCAAGTGGGGAATGAGTTTTTTTACTTCTGCTCT
This sequence comes from Orthonyx spaldingii, assembly GCA_013397795.1. Classification (NCBI taxonomy): domain Eukaryota; kingdom Metazoa; phylum Chordata; class Aves; order Passeriformes; family Orthonychidae; genus Orthonyx; species Orthonyx spaldingii. The sequence continues at coordinate 2,293,436 of VZTJ01002466.1, read as the reverse complement.
GTAATTATAAACTGGTTCCTGGAGAAAGTGAGAAAGTGATCAGTTTATTTAACAGTCTGTGGACTTCCCAGTAGCACAGTACTATTCATTTTGTACGACTGCCATATAATTTGAAATGCTCCTCACCTAATTTCTACTTGAATTGATCATGAAAATGTCCTGAGCAGGGCAAAGACATGGCCTTCACCCAAAGATTCCTTTGTTGTTTACTCACTGATGAATTTGCCATTTGTCTTTGTTATATTATGTATAATGTGCAAAAGCACAGAAGGCCACTGATGCCCGTGGAAAGCCTGGGCACTCTCAGCATTCAGCCAATCTGTCTCCCTGCTTTCGTGATTCTCTGGTAGTTGCATTAATACTCAGGTGATAGAAAGACTTGAAAACGTGTTATGAGTGTTGCTACACCTGCTGATGGAAAAAGAAAGAGCATTTCCATGGATTGTGTTTTTAGGCACACAGTAAAAAAACATATAAAGCAAGAGTGCCCTGCTAGTGTCAGAATACAAATGGACAGCTACCTACCAATTAATTGCTTCACCTAGGCAAATCTTATGCTTTTCAAGACATTGCATGCAATATTAGAAACACCCACAAAGCCAAATCCTCATTCCATACAGAGTGGTCACAAACAGAAATCTCACTGTGGGACCTGGCTGGCTGGATGCTCCCTTCCTCTGCACAATGCAGCACTTACACTAGCAGAGGGAACTCACCAAATAAAATGTGTTAGTTGTTGTTATGAGGCAGACACTAATTTTCTTGAACTAGGTCTTTAATCTTAATTTAGAAAATGAGTCAACCATTCTCAGCTACAGCCAAATCCCAGCCATGTCCTGTTGGAGAGAAGAATCATGTTACACTCATGTTACATTACAGCAACAGAGGCTGCAGAATTTATCATCAGCTTGTTGCTCTTGGTTTAGATAACAGAGGAAGATGAGCTCATCTGAAAATCATATTACAGGGAGCAAAGAGGCCATCTGAAGAAAGAGCAGTAAATTTAGCTGGACCATTCTGTAGATTAAAAGTAAATAAATAGGAGAGCTTTTACAGACCTTTAGTGAGGGCCAGACTACAAGGAGCTTGAGGAATTAGAGCAGGCCATCAAGGGCATACCAAAGTAAGCTCACATCTATTTTTTTCTATATGGCTCTTCTATACACCAAAAAAACCCTGCAAATATCCATTGAAATCAAGAAAGCAGCAAAGTCCATGGAGAAGCTCTCAGTAGCCAAGGGCAGGCCCCACTTTGTAACCACCTGAGGGCAAAGCATCTTCCCATCACAGACACTGGGTGGGAGACTACAGCAAACTCACAGTCTGCCTGTGCTACAAGCCAGTGTAAAATACACCATTGTGCTGACTCCCCCAACAAATTCTGCCTGGCATTTGAATGCAACTGCTGTAAGGACTCAAAGATCACAGTTGCCTGTCTCAAACACAGAAGGACTTTGCCATGAGATAAGTGCAGAATGGAGTGGCAGGATGGCACTAACTCCAGGCTGAGGTGAGATCTGGTTGGCATATCCTGAATAATGCACCTGCACAAAAATTCCCGCTGTGGCAAACTGTGTAAAGAAGCAACTGCTCATACACATCACCAGTCAAACAAAGATCACCCCAAGTTATGGGACAGATGGCATCTGTGACCACCAACGACCACTGAAGCCCCCTCAGATATTCCTCTGTGGATACTTGGAACTTGGACTGTAGATAAGATAAAGGTGATACTATTGTCTGGATGTAATTTCAGACTTAAGGGGACGTTAACAAAGCTGGGAAGAAGAATGTATCACTGATAATGGACACAAAAAATGCTGAATTTACAGGCCACAAGGAAAACCAAACAAGCAACTGTGATGAAATCAGCTCAAACTGGGTAAAAGGTAATTCCAACAGGAATTGTGATCACCAACTCAAAAGAAAAGAAAGACTAAGCATGCGTACTAATTAGCATTAGAGGCAAGAGACAATCATTTAACCAATAGCCAAAGGCACTGTGTAGCCAATGAGCATTAATTCCTTTGTTTGCTAAAATATATAGAGTGAAAAATTTTGAACAACCTTGAGACCCCACCACCATGAAGCCCAGGGTGAAGAAGGACCAATAGGGATGCCAGCAGATCCATGGGTGGTGACAATATTATTCTCTCTCCTTTCTCTTCTCTTTTCTATTTCTTTCTATTTATCTACCTCACATTTACTGTTATATAAAATCTGTGTTACTGACCTTGGCATAAGGTTTGCACTGTAATTTGGGCAGAGGCATCTCTCACTAATCAGATCTTAGCACCTACTTGGCACAGGAGTAGAGACAGAGAAGAGCAGCAGTGCACACCACCATATACTACTGCTCTTTGTACTTCCATTATGTGACAACATGCAGAGCATCCAAGGACTGATTTCCTCACCTAAACTAGCCAAGAGAAATCTGACATTTCTCCATTACAAGTACAAGGACTGAAGATGCCAAATCCTCCAAAAATCCAACTTTCACTGAGCAGGAATGACAACGGAGCAGATTCAGACTTGCTGTGTTATTAGGATACACTGCACCATTTCCATGGTAGGAGGCTACGACAGGAAGTGTCAGTAGCTGTATTTATCTCCATGTGAGTAGAAAGAGGAAGCAGGCATGCCTTGTCCATCAGAAGCAGGCAGTGCTTCCTTACTGCAGGAATATGTTTTTTTCCTCTCATGATTGCATCTTCCATAAGGGAGAAATGTTCCAAAATGGAGAAATCATTTTGGTTACAAGCAGTTACAAGTGTGGTCCCTTAAGTGTAATTTCACCAGTTCAAACTAGAAAGGCAAGTATATAATATTTTCTTTTGAATTCCAGAGAGGAAAATTATGATAGCTAAAGAGCTACCTTCCATGGCCCCTTTTACTGAGCAATAAGATCAAGCCAACAATTACATCTGAAAAATGCTATTAACTCATATATCTAAGAAGTGCCAAGATTTAAAATATATGTCTATTGCATGATTGAGTTTTAGTGTTAGCACCTGTTTTCAAGTCTATGTCCAGGAAAAATACCAACCTTTAGGTAAATTAACAGCATGAGCATGACTACTTTAAAATACACAGGAAAGCTGTGGAACATGTCACAGTAGGATAACAGCATCAGCTCTGATTTTTGAACCCTGCATTATCAGCTTTTTATGGGGCCATTGGGAATTGCACCAGCCTTAGTGAGATCTGTGTTTTACATAACTCTGTGTATGCATAGGCCTACGAGCTTCCAAAAGACCTGAATGGCAATATACTGGTGTTTTAATATCCCTACAAGGCTTTTTTATGAAGCAGGAGAAAGTGAAAGAGTAATACAGCTCTGAGGCTGTTCATGTAGAATTAGATCTCCCTTGCTTTGCTTGTTGAGTGCCCTGAAACCCAAATCAGACCATGTATTACTGTATTCTCATCTTTGTGACACAGAGGATCTCCCATGCCTTCAACAAAATACCTCAGCAGAAATTATTCTATCCTTTCAGTACATAAGAGGTGAATCACTGTATTTTGTATCTTCAGCTTTTTCTGAAGGTCTTTTTGGTCATTTCATTTTAACCTTTCAGGGGAAAGTGTAACAAGCAGTTCCAACATTACAGCTTTTCCTAGTTACTTCACGCACTGTTTTTCTGAGGGCTCAACTTCTGAGCAAGGTGGTGTTGGAGGACTTGCTTTTGGACTGGAGAGCCTCCAAAAGAAATGCAAAACCCTCAAAAAGAGGTATCTAATCACAGAATCACAGAATGGTTGGGGTTGGAAGTGACTTCTTAAGATCACCTAGTCCAACCCCTCTGCTAAAGCAGGTTCCCCTGGACCAGGTTGAATAGGATCGCAACCAGGTGGGTTTTCAGTATCTCCATGTGAGGAGACTCTGCAGCCTCTCTGGGAAGCCTGTTCCAGTGCTCATACTCCAAGTTAAGAAGCTTTTCCTCATATTGCTGGGAAACAGACCCAAGTCTTTACTAGCACTCTTGTATTTCACTTGTGGTCATCTTGGAGACTGTATTGACAAGACCACAAAATCAACAGAAATCACAGGTGGGGAATGCATCCCACGTCATCGTTTAGAATGATGCAACAGGAAGATGCAGAAACGTTTCTGATTTCCAACTCACAGTTAAAAAGCACTGACAAAAAATTAACACAATATGTGCAAACCAAGTCCTCACCTCTGCAGATTCTGCATTTGGCTTCAGACAAATCAGGTTGCCCTCCACTGTCAAGTGGCGTAGCTTGCAACAAAGTCGCAGGTACTGCATCTGGTTGATGTCCTCAATATTGTTCCCTTCCAGGTCCAAAACCTCAAGGTGATCCAGCCAGGTCAGCTGGCTCAGGTCAGAGATATTGTTATAAGCAATGTAGAGTTCCTCAGCAGAAGTAAACAGAATAAATATGTAAACAACAAGCTTACAAGTAACACCCAAGCTTTGCAAAATGTTTTCTAGTATTTGAAATACTAAATGTCACAACATGAAACTAGCAAGGAAGTGAACATTTTTAAAGTGTGGCTGTTGTCTCCTTAAATAACAAAGCCTAATTTAGACATATGCTGCTTTAGGCCTACTCAGGATAAAACCTGAATGTTACACCTCATTGAAAAAAGCTATATTGTAGCATCTTTTAAACTAACGCATGCAATTCAAGGCATCAGACCAGAGCCAGCCAGAAAAGCAAAGGGTGAGGAGCACCAAGACTAAAAGTAAAGAATATCACCTGAAGATAGTTCTGCGATTGTCATTTGGCAGGACACATCTATACTTACTTTTAGAGAGCTGCAGGAAGAGATCCCGTCTAAATCTGAAAGACCACACCGAACCATCCACAGGACACAGAGATGGGACAACGAGGTGCCAAGATCCCTTATAAAAAAACAATTCAAGCTCTACTTGAATGATTGAAAAACCTCAAGACTTGCTTTCTTTTTCCTAAGACTAGGCCATTGCTACCTCCTTCAAATCTCACATTGTTTACACGAAATTCCATTTAAAATGTTCACCTTCAAAAGGGGGGAATAAAATTATACCCCTCTTTACTTATCCCACTGTCATCTCTGTTCTTGTATGACAACATGTCACCCCAACTCTGTTTGATTAAGATTATTCCAAGAGCTACATCATGGTAGTTCTGCTATAAATCACAGGCAATTGCTAATAATTATGTGGGATTTTCTTATGCTGGCATCATTGGCTGTACAGCTATAATACAAATTAACATATCTGAGCTGACTGCACAGTCAGTCTCACTCTGTCCCTGTTACCGAGTTACCTCCCTTCTGAGACTGCAGTTGAGAGGAATAACACTTTTGCCAAATAACATTTTTTGAATCAAGAGAAAATGATAATCCTTTCCATCCTATCTTGTCATCCTTTAGGTGTAGCAAAATATAAATAAGGCATCATTTATATGAACTTTAAACTTTCTGGTCATAACCCAGAAAATCACACACTGACCTGCTTAAGTCCCTGCATATGTAATGTGACACTGACATTACAGTGGTGCACAATACAAAGATAATGCAAAAAGGGTGGCAAATCAAACTGAGGGCTTAATCACCTGCCACCTTTGGTAACATTAAGTTGCATAAAGTCACTACTCTAACATAAACAAAATTCAACATTTTATCAAGTACCAAACCAACCAAAAGCTCGGAATTCTTTAGTGTAGCCATGATATCAGACTATTTGAATAATAAAGAACTAAACGGTGGGTAATTAAAATACAAAGATTATCAGAAGAGGTAGAGACTAGTGTGGAGTTCACAGAAACACAGTAATGGCTGAGTTGGAAGGAAGGTCATCTTGTCCAACACCTATACTCAAGCAAGACCAGTTTCTCAGGACCACATAAAAAGGTAAAATAGTTCTTAAATAGAGATTAATGGACTTCAGAATTTTGGATTGAATATCTCTTACAATATCCATTCTTATAATAAAGAGAATAGTAAGTTTTCTACAGAAAATTGCAGAAGATAGAAGTCATGTGGACCCTTGTGATCTTGAAATAAAGGTAACAGTTCTTGTACTCATGTCTTCTCCTTGTGGACGACAGGGAACAAGACCAGCTTTGCATTGCCCTCTGAGGGCCTCATGCAGCTTTGATACAGCTTTACAGCAAGCCCCTGTAGTCAAACAGCCTGCCTCAGGGATACTGGGCATCCAGCCAGATCAGGAGCTTAGGAAGGAGTGCTTTTATGAGTGGGGATAGACATATTCTTATCTGTATTTTTTGTTGTTTCTCTACCATCTGAATACTTGGGAAGGGCCTTGTCAGGAGAATAGAGACTGCACAAGGCTGAATAAAGGATGGGTGCAAGGACAAATATCCCCAAATGCCTCTCTTCTGTGATTGGCCAAATGCAGGGTTGAACGGGAGTTTCTAGGTGAAACTGGGGAGTTTCATCCCTCTGCCTTCTAGGGACTGATACGTCCTTGGGCATCATTCAGACCTATCTGACTTCATCTATCCTCCACCACTGCAGGGGCCGCAGGCATTGGGTGTGTCTAATTACCCCTTCCCTGGATGCTGCCCGTTTAAGCAAGCTCACAATGGATACACTATATAATGTGTTTATGTAACATTTTATAGCTTTTGAGGTACAAACGGTGCAGCTGACTCAATGGCCAGAATTAAACAAAAACGAAAATCTCAGTCTCATTGCACATCTCTTTCCATCGAAGGCTACTCTTCCCTTGAGGAGAAAACCCTCAACTGATATGAACCACAACACCTCCACTGGATTTTGTGCACCCAGGCAGCTTGCCTGGAGTGACACAAGGATAAAGAAAGGCAAATCCATATCACTACGTCCCTGACCTTGCACAAGAGGGTCTATTTACATCATGTATATTTTCTAAATAAAACAAAAACTGGTTCTAAGGCTTCCTTAAGGAACAGATGCCTCCCAAAGTAATATTTACAGAAAATTTATTATTAGATTGGCAAGCTGCATGCCTATAATAAGAAAGAAATTAAATTAAATTACAAAAACAGAACCTACCATCAAGCAAGGCCAACAGATCCATAAACACAAATATGGCATTAGGAATAAAGTGAAGGGATTACACTGCTCATTTCGTGACCCTCTTCAAGCACTGACGAGAATTTTTTCAAATTTTGGGCTAATTTTGGTGCAGAATTTTCTCTTCTGTAAACCACTGAACACAGATAAAGGGAAGCAGTCACTCTCATTTTTGTGTCATTGAAACAATGTTTGATAGATGTTCTGTTTATTAGGCCAGTAAAACCGCAGAAAATCCTAACCTACGTACTACATACTCTGCATATGGTAGAGTAAGATATGGTTAATGGATTTTATTTCCATTTTTAATTTGTCTTGATTTTTCTAACTGAAGGGGTTTTGCCACAGAAGGAGATTGCAGTAATATGCTTGTTCCTAATGTTTCTTTGTCAATATAAAGAATGCCAAAGCAAAGCAGGGGATTAATTTCCAAGCAATTTTTACACAGGGCCCCAAGAACAAACAGTTACTCCCTCTAGTCCTTGATCATTCCATGCGTTCATGGAAGCAGTTTCCTGCTCATACTCAGAGGTCTAAGACTTTCAGAGTTAAATCCTATCTCTCTTTGTGTGTCACAGTTTTCTGTTCCAGAGCTGACTGTGGTTAAACCCAGTGCACAGAGACAGGGTCAGTCCCTACTCACACCATGTGCTAGTTCATGCATGGTGCACACTCACCAGGAATTATTAGCTAACAAGTCCTTAAAGCATTCTCCTGCTGTGCACACTATCTGAAGAAGACCCTAACTGAAATGATTTCTAAAGCCTACTTCACAATTTATGCTGCCAAGTTTAGTCTCAAATCCATTCCAGTTCCATTCCTGGGTTGCAGCTCTGACTCTCCTATAGCTAACTGGCATGAGTCAGGAGTAGCACTTTGAAGGTTAATACCAACCAAAGTTGATGAGGATTTGTATTCCAGACAAAGGAATTTGGTTGTGCATCCCATTTCTTGGGTACTTGCAAAAGGCAGAACCACTGCATGTTTGCAATGCAACCCAGTGTTTGATAACAGGGTCTTGTTATTAAAAAAATCCTTAAATAGACACTACAGAAAAGAAACAAATATGGAAGCTATGGGAAGTGGTTTCTTACAAGGCTGAAGTTGGCTGTCCCAGAGCTCACTTTTAACTCAAGAAACAAAATACTAAGAAAGCACGTATTTATTGCGTGATTTGGCCTAGTTTTGCTGCCTGTTTCAGGGAAGAGAATTAGCAGCCCAAGGTATCTCTGCTCCCACCCCTCAAGAAGGGCACTCCAGCTCTTATGAAGAGCAAATGATTGCCACCTCTCCTTCCCTGCTAATGCAGAGGCAATTAGGAGAAGAGGCCCCTTTTGGACCCTACTGTAGAACCAAATTCCTCTCACTGACACTGGGGTCATGCTAGCTGCTAGAGGAGCCTAAAATTCTGTATCATGCAGTCACATTTTGGCCCTGCAGATCTTCACTCCTGCATCTGTAATGAGTCATCCCCAGTAAGAGATGTTATCACAGCAAAGTACATCTGCAAACATTTTATTCAGTAACTAACAAACTAATCTTTTGGAAGCTGCATGACTCATGCTGCAGCATCAGAGAAAATTCCCTTGTTAATTACTATAGAGACAATTGCCCTTGAGAGCGTGGCTGCTGTAAGGTGAAATAGCCATGTAACTCAAAGCAAGCTGTTCCTGACAACTGCACGCACCTGCATTTCTGAAAATTCTTCTCAAATGTTTTGGCTGGTGAGAAGAGAACTTAAGAGCTTGCAAGAGATGGGAGTGTCTCCTCTGGGATCAGCTCTACAGCATCTGGCACATCCACCTTGGAGGGGGTGAGAGCAAAGTGAGGAGTTTTTTGAGCACACATGACCACCATGGGCGTGCAAGTGTACACACAGGCATGTTTTCATTTATGTTAAGTGCAGCGGGTGAGATCAGCCCAAACTGGGGAGATACATCCAGTGACTTTTTAACAAGCAATGGAATTAATGGGAATCTGCACTCTGACAATGATCTACTAGCTTAAACTATTTTAATATAATAATAAACTCTTAATAACAATTGATCAGGGTAGTAACAGAGAAAATCCACTATAATTATGTATGTAGTGTAACAAAACACTCCCCCCAGAATAATCATTGACCAAAGCCAAAATTAATGAGACACATGTCAGAGACCAGGATTCTTCTGTATTGGGCATGATATAAACATACATAAAATTACAGCACCTATTCCAAAAACAGGGTAGAGAGTACAAGTGAAAAGTTTGACAGCTGAAAGGAAAAAGATGAGACATTGTACAAGGCTGGTGGCAATTGGTCATATGATGCAGCACAGGAGTGCTCCAGTGATATGCAAACAACAAGGAGCTCACAGAAGGAAAGAGAGGACACTATAGAGGAAACATAGTTCCCATTAATACACACAGTGAATAACCCCATTCCAGTGGGCAAGTGTCCTGTCCCAAGTGACATGGAAGCTGTGAACTTTATAGGAAAGGCAAAGAATTAAAAACCAAAGCCATTATATATCCTGCTCACCCCTGCTATGGGTTCATTGGAGACAGGTTTGAGGCACAGAGATAGAGCATGGGGTGGGGATGTGTATATCATAACCTTTGGTTGTGATAAACAGAGGATTACAGCCCCTGAAGCTGCCAAACCAGAGTCCTCCTGAGTAATTACTCCACATGTGCTCCTACACACATGTTTGCCTGCAAAACACACACTGAATACTAGATCATGTTTTTAGTATCCCAAAGTGCCAAGAAATCAACACAGACCCCCCCTAGTTTCACTTTTAACCCACAAATTTGCATTTATAATTGATTTTGAGAAAATAATATTAATAAACTGAAGGGTTTGAAGCCTGGGTTCCAACTATCTCCAAATAACTGCTGCAAGGATGGGAACTCATCAAACAGCTCTGTGTTTCTGTGAGGGTCTTGGCAACACCCTCCCCACTTGTGCACAACTATTTAGTATTTTTTCCCATGAAATCTGATGCTCCCATCTTGTCATCACTCCCCCAGGCTGGGGAGAGCAGAGGGGCAATGAACAGTTTGGCTCACAGCACCTAATAACAAGTTCGAGAAATAATGTGTTCTTCCATTAATCCAACATCCTTGTTCTTCAGGGACTGATTTGCTCCAGCCAAGTTTTTACTGGATGAATATCAGACCTAGAGAGCCAAATCCTACTCTTGGTTTCACCACAATAAATCCTGAATAGCTCCACTGAGCTCAAGCTACCCAGTAATCACAACAGCACAACTCTGAACACCTTTCATCAGTTTAAACCCCACCATTTCTTCTGGAAGTTGGTTTTGAATATTTTACCTAGAGATAAAGCACTACATCCATGGAACTTGCAAACAGTATCTCAAAGCACACCTGCATTAGTTGAATAAGTCTTCAGAAGCAATACATCTGAAACAGCCATTCATGCAGATTTTATTTATTTTAAAGATCGCTCTGAAAATGAATGCACTGCTAATTAGAGAAATTTAGATTGTAAGAGAGTGACCAAACTACAGTCCTACAAAATAAAGGAGTAAAAGAATCCCATCTCTGATCTACAGAAATCAAGTGGCATTTATCAAGCCGCACTGTGATAACATTGATATGGTTGATGTCGGCACACAATGGTTGGGTTGTACAGATAATTCTGACATCTGAAACAAAAACTTTTAAAGCCTGAATGTTATTTAAATCAGTAACATATGCTCTAATAGGAAGCTTACATAATAGTTTCATTGTGTTCTCAAATAGCTGTATTCAAAATTGTAAAACTGATTGTATGTATGCATGTGCTCCTGGTACTTGATCCAATCCATGACACAGCCCCCAACTCTGCAAGCAGTGCTGAGCCCACATCCTTATTGTCCCTGCAGTGTCCTTGCACAGTTGAACAAATGTCATGTGAACATGAAGACCTGACTTGCTTTGCAGCATTGCAGTCTTTGCTCGTTTTGTATTCACTCTTCCAAATTCAAGTAGCAATACGCCGAAAACCGTTGGCTTGGTTCTCCTCTTGCCTCACGTCGTACATCACCATGACGCACAGGTCACTTCTAGCATCTTATGCTCCCTTGTGCCAGTGTGAGCCACAGCCCAAGGCACAAGGTAACAGGGATCATGTCTCATCTTTTGCTGCCAGAAGCCCACTTTTAGGCTGAAAGACCGTGGAAATGTAGCACCTAATAATCTGGCCTCGTCTGACTTCTGAACTGTGCAGCTTTTCAAGAGAAAGAGTTCCTAATCCTGTTGAGACATGCTATTGGAGACTTCAAAAACTAAGCAAAAGTTAAGAATTGCTAGGCAATTCTTAAATACATCAGAGGAAAGCTAGTTTGTTTTAGGCTGAACAGAAAGCATGCATTTACCAAATGTCTTCTTAAATAAAAATGGTGTCTATGAAATTCCGTTTTCATACCTCCCTTTTATATGCAAATGAAGAATTTCTGTATGAACAAAAAGTTATTGTTGCCAAAGGTCTTTGCAGGAGTATGTCTCTGTTGTCCCAAATTTCTGAGGCAACCTTACTATGAATAAGAAGCTGTTTTCAAAATGGGCTGAAATGCTAATGCCCCGGCAGTATTTCTCCCAACAAACAGATCTTGCTATTTTATTCCAGAGTTGGGGGGAGGGGCAGGGGGTGTTGGTTGATTACTTGTGTGTTAAGTTCCAACTTTGGAAAGGGCCAAAGATCTAGTATATTGCTTTTTTTAGCTGTGGATCTCTGTTGACCACATCACTGACAGCAAAATGGGTGTCTGGGAGGAAATGCAACTGCCTGGTGCTGCACTGGGGGTAAAGAAATCAGGGACAGCATTCAAGGTGTCACACTTCATCCAGCCTGTGACTGCCTTCTCATCTTTGCTATGACAGAGGGAGACACCTGCCACAGCTTTTGTGGGCCTACAAAGGCAAATTACAATTATCAAGGAGCTACATGCTTTTGGCCAGCACTTTCTCTAAAGTAAAAGCCTGAAAACAAGGACAGGAGACTACTTGGCTAAAGCAGCAAAAACCACAAACTGTCCAAGGCACTTTGGCTGTTTTCCAGGACAGGAGCCAGACACCACGCTGGTGGTCCTGATAAGAGCTCTGCCATGGACACACCTGTGGCCATGTTTCAATCAGAGACACTGCATAAAAGTCCTTGTTGCACCAACACCAGCGCCCACTGCCCCCTGCCTCCCCCTCAAGTGCTGGCAGGCAAGGACAGCATCTGGATACAGGAGATGACAACAGATGAAAAAGCCAAATCCAATGAGATACATCTCTGGGGCTATTTCTGATTTATAACTTTTTCACTTGTCATTGTTGCTTCTCATTGCCTCATTGAAACCACTGCAGCAACTGCAATATTACATTAAGTGCTATGTTACTTGCAAGAACTTTATTTTCCATGTCAGATTATACATCATTTAAACAAAAAGTGAGACCAACAGGAGGGAGAGGTATTTGTAAGTGGAATGGAGTGCTGATACATACACTTCTGTAACTTGTCATACTTGTGCCTAAGGTAACCCAGATGCTTACTTCTGTTAACGTTAATACACATGAAACGTAGCTTTAATTTCAAGTGCTCTCATTTTTAGTTGCTGTCAAAAAAAAAACAACCTAGAGCAGAATAATGGGCTTGATCAACACTGATGGAGTCAGGAACAGCAATTCCTTAACACACAAATATACAACATGTGTGGGAAGGATAACGTAATTTTGTGTTAATTTCCTTTTGATCATTAAAACTGCTTGCCAGCTTAGTTACTGCTATAGCATTCTCACAATGAAAGAACAGTTGCTTTAACTCAGCTCCCACAATCTGAAAGGAGTACAGGTTGCCAAAGTGTGATCCTGTGGAACAAGACTTGCCCTTGACTATTTTTTTTTCCACCCTACTTCAGCTCCCACTCTTGGCATAAAGCTGCACCCCAGAGAAACTGTAGAAACCCAACTCACTGTGGCTGCATCCCACTAGGTGCACTACATCTTCCACAAGACCAAGTGAAATTTCACATAGGAAGAAGTTGAGACACACAGTAAATAAAACTCTCACACCCACAGATTCATTGCCCCTCAATTTAGCCCCAGAGCTACTGACAGTTCCTATAGCTTTGGCAATTGTTCATTCTCACTGTTGAAAGCCTACATATAAAAAAAATAAAGGATAATGAAACTGTGGTTACAGAATGAGTTACTTACATTGAAGAATTGAATCCCACAGTGCTTTGAAATTTCCTGCATAAATAACTTTTCAGTCTCCCACATGTTGTGTGCCTGTTTCACAGTATGTTCCAGGTCTGAGCCTTGGCAAAGTAAGACAGATATATTCCAACTTTGCTTTAATATAGATCTCATCCTTCAAAATCAACACTTGAAACTTCTAATGCTTCAGGGTAAGCAGAAGGAATATTCTGTAAAAGATCCAAATCATCTGACAGGTTCAGTGGTGTTAAGACACATACCACAAATTACAAAAGAAAAAAAAAAGTCCCTGAAACGTCTTTTCTTGTGTGTCAGAAAACGTGAATTCTAGATTAATTGACCACACACAACTATAGAATTGGATCCGCTCAGAGTAGCTGTTCAATTTTTGTCATGGCTATAGTTTCCACTGTAAAAAAATACTTGAAATATTGCAGAAGTGGGTTGATATCAAAACCTGGAGAGAAAATGTAATTTAAAGTGATTCAGTCTGAATATACAATGGTGGAAATGCAGGTTCCTGAGATTCTTTAGATCAGGCACATTTATACGACAATAACGATTTTCTTCTGAGGCTGATGGTCATTTCTTTTTTGTAACCTTTCCTTTCTTTTTTTATCTGTGTATATATCTAATAAGAAAAAAATTACAGAAGTTTGCAAGAAACAGAAACAGGTACAACTTGGACCTGTGAATGGCACTTGATTTCCTCCAAATTTCTTTCCTCTCTGTCTCTAATGTTCACTCCAGATCTAGCGTGACAGACTTGTCTCCATATCTACCGAGTCAAGACTTCTTCCTTAAACAATAGCTTCAGGTGAGATTTTCTCTGCTTGTACTGGCCTCCAGATGTTCTTTCACAACAAGCAAACAAGATGCAGAAGAGAAGCTTGGGGGACCTCAAAGCCCATCACAGGACTACCGAGGCAGACAGGACCTTACAGATTTCCATACTGAGGGTGTTATTACAAGGCATTTCCTTCACAGCACACCAGTAGACATCCCAAACCTGGTGCAGGTATGTTAATCAGATGTAGAGCATCTTAACCTCGCTTTTGAAGCAACTCTAGTTGCAACACTAAGCAGAGTAAACCAAACCTCTTTAAGTTCTTGCCTATGGTGAGATGAAACAGTAGAAAGTGGAATGGTAGGATTGTGAGGTTGATGAAGTCCAAACCAGGAGATGCCACAAATGGTCTTTCAAGCACATAATCTTTCATAAAACTTCTGTTACCAATAGTGTAGGTGGTAGGTTTCATTATCAGACCTTTGTGTTCAGGTTCTCACCCCTCCAAGAAGAATACACAGTGCAGCTTGTGGCAAAGGGTGAAGAATGTGCACGCATTACACCTGCTGATGAAATCACAACTTCACCTCCTAAAACACAAAGGCATTGCAGTATTTCTGTCTTGCAGCTATTGATCCAGCTGTTGATGCATCTCAGAGATCTGATGCAGCCTTTAAAGATTTTGGGATAGAAGGATAATATTTTGCAGAAACAGCAAATCAGAAACATAGCTAGAAAAAAAGAAGTGTGCATGTATTTTAGGGGAAAAATAGCAACAGGCCCTTTGTGTGCAACATTTTGTCTATAGAAAATAAGAACAACTAAATCAACTCCTGTGTGGAGAATATTCTATGGAAATTAAATTGTGAAACTGATTGCACACTTTGTTTCTTCATTTTTCATTCGTATCACTTGGCAGTTATCAACTGACGAATACAACCATTAGCTTAATTTCCCCTCCAACCTGATTTCTTCCCTGTTTTAAAATCAGCACTTAGCTTGCATTCCAAGAACGTATTTTCCCACTGAACATAATTATTTTCAATAAAAAAAAAATCAAACAAGCTGCGGAGAAGCAATTCCCTTGTAGGAGAGAATCAAAACAACCTACAAACCCATTAAACTAATGCTGATTATTTTCCTATTTCCATGAAGACAATATTTTCACAGCTGGATACTGCTCAGGAAGGAGGCACCCAGCTTGAGTTATTTTTGTGTTATTGTGCCACAATTAAATTCCTCTAAGGATCCAGACATCTGGGACTCTGCTGTGGGAAATCCAGGGTTGAACCAGTAAGGATACCCTGTCTGACTGTGTGAGTGTGGGGTGTGCAGGGAGCCAAGAGGGGCACCTGTGGGGTCACTGGAGCCGCCTGCTGTGAAGGGACTTCGGTCCCAGCAGTGAAGGTCTGGGAGGGTGGGAGTGTGACTGCCAGAGTGGCTCCTGGATGGTCAGACAGGGAAGCCTCCTTAACAGTTCCACTGGCAATGGGCTAATTACTATTGCTTCCCAATCCTGTTCGTTGGTGTTTCTCATAGCATGATTATAACCATTCTTTCTCATCACTGGCTAAAATGAATATTTAGGCGTAAATTTTCATGAGTGAACCCTGACATTGACAGCTGAAACAGAGCATCTGCAAACTGCCTAACAGCCAGGCATGTAAGTACTTATTTGCTGGCAGAAGCCAGCTAGTTATTACTGACATTTTTATTTATTATATCCATCAAGAGCATGTAAGCAAGATCATGATACCATTAGGCAAAGCCTTATACACAACTCATTCAAAAGACTGTGTCTGCCCAGGAGTAATAT
Organism: Orthonyx spaldingii; assembly: GCA_013397795.1. Lineage (NCBI taxonomy): Eukaryota > Metazoa > Chordata > Aves > Passeriformes > Orthonychidae > Orthonyx > Orthonyx spaldingii. Next base: position 2,277,611 of record VZTJ01002466.1, on the reverse strand, counting down.
ATAAAATAAACAACTGAGATGGAAAATACAGCATACTTATACAGCTAACCCAGAATGCTTTAGAAACAACAGCTGACCCAGGAACTGAGTTGTATTTTTTTTTTGAAGATCTGGTTCAGTTGGATAGGTGAAAGGCATGAGAAAACATCCTGAAAGGAAAGGCCACTTTTTCCCAAATATACTCGAAGTGGAGTGCCTATTCAGAAAGTGGGCAGAGAAGGAGCACAATTATTTAATGGGCTTGTCTTACCTTGCAGGAGTTTACTGGCAGCCTTTCTGCACACATTACCTATTACTTATTTATTTTGCTATTTCACTAGCCATGTTCATGATGCAAAAAGTGTTGCTGTGGTCTGTGATGATCCTCTTATGGTTTTCATGCTCTGTACTATATGGCAGTCACAAAATAGAAACATGACAGTGGCGCACCTGGGGGAAGAAACCTGCTGCCATGGAACTGCTCAGATGATGACCAGAGCAGATCCTCTCTCCTCTGTGAGGAGACAGATGCACTGCAGCCTCCCCACCAACCCTGTCATGACCAGGAGACTCAAACCTGCAGCTGCAAGGGCAGGCCCTGCCTCATCATCCCCTTCCTTACAGGTACACCCTGTACCTGACAGCCTGAAATAGAAGGCAGGGGAGTTTCAGCTAGGAAAGGTTTCAGAAAACAGCGTGCTGATGGTAAGAACCATGCAAAGACACTGCAAGGCCACAAACTTGTTTTGGTGTTCTCTGTGCTTGCTGCAGAATGGAGCCTCAGCTCCATCTGTGCATTTCCACAGAAAAAGTTCAGCTTCCCTTGCTGGGGAATCAGCCTGTCAGACTCCCTGATATCTAAGGTCACAAAGACACTTAGACTTTCTACTTTGGGCACCTGATCTGGTGAATTAAACCAGAGGTCTACCCAGGACAGGTAAGTGGTCAAAGCAATCGGATTTCCCTGGGGCCTAAGGCAGACAGGCTGATTGTGCTTTTCTGAAAATAATCCACTCAACTAAAAGCAGCTGTATTTCTGTCCCAAAATCATTACTTTTTATCAATAACATGAATATCCTTAAAACCATCAATGCTAAATAAAACTTGAGGTCACAGCAATTTTGCTCAGGTTTGTAATGCTCCCAGGGATCTGCAGGCACTAATACAGAGAAGACTCATTAATACAGAGATTAAGATTCAATTTAAATGCTTTCCTAGCTCCTGGAAAGCACTCAAAGTCCTCAAAGAATATGTTCTTAAGACAGACTTCATAGCAACCTTAACTGCTGAAGGACTTTCACTCCAGCTACACAACAGAATTAACAGGAACGCTTCATACAGAAACCAGCCTGCATTTGAAATTAAATGCTTTCCCCATCCTGAAATGTGAATATGAAAGTAAACAGTGATGCTCTGGGCACTGGAATAAGGGTATGAAGGGATTCACCCAGATCAAATCAGTGCATTTCTGACTGCACATGTAAGAACAACCTAGAGCAAGAGCACCCTGATCCCTTGCTAAACACAGTAAGAAATTACCATAACACAAATAAATCACCTGTTGACAAATGTTTGCACCTGTAATGCAAACTGAATTGATTTTAGAAGGTATTTGGGAATTTTAAATATCGTAACAGCAATGCTGATCCTTGTTCCACAAAACCTGTTGGTTTTACATGTGGTAACATTGTACCTATGTACATGTTACTATGCATCAAACATAGTAATCCAGTAACTGCAAAAGATTAGAAGTGACAAGCAGAAGAAAAACCAAACCAGAGGAAAAAAAAAAAAAAAAAAAAAAAAAAAAAAGAAAAAAGAGAGACACAAAATGCATAAGTAAAAATTCCAAGGAAAAAAGCAAATTTAGGCGAATGATGCCCCATGTTCCTCCTGTTTGAGGGGAAAACTATCCAACAAATAGTTGGTGCGTAGACACACTACCAGCAGTACATCAAATTTTGGGATGATCAGTGCCATGGCTCAATCTCATACAAGATGGTGTAACTTGATCCAGATCCAGCAAAGCAATTGGACCAATGCTTAATTTTCAGCTTGTGAGCAATGCCACTGAAGGCAAACTTCTTGTGGCTTTAGAAACACAAGATATTACATTTCTTTAAATTCTTTGTTGGATAAGAACCAAGGAGTTATACTGTTAAGTTAAAATACCTAAAGATCCTGATTCAGGTCTCAAAAAATACTTATAAACATTACTTTAGAGCCCTTACCCTCAATTAAGAAAGAATTGGTTTGGCTCTGGTTTCTTAAGGTCATAAAATGATCAGCAAAATCCTTACTCAAACCACTTGACTCATATTTTGAGTTATTTTTTTCACAGCCAAGAGGACTCAAAACATTTCAAAATGTGAATACAGAGAACCCCTGTGTTGATAGTCTTGTTTCCAGGAGCTGGTGTTAAAAAAAACAAAAACAAAAACAAACCAACAAAAACCTAAGGCTCATAAATGCACAAGAATTGCTCATTTTGAATGTACTCTGCATCTTGTTCATTTGAACCTCCTGATGATTTTACCAACTGAAACAGACCAGGATTACTTCCCTCTTGTTCTGAGGGATACTTCTGCAATAGTTCAAGACCAATTAAAAACTGCAGCAACGAAATACTAACTCTATCTGGATGAAGAAAATTTGCTTTCCTTTCCCTATATCCTCCACACTCCCTTTTGTCCCCACACTTTGCAGTCTCTGCATTTCATCTCACTTAAAATATATAAACCTCTCTCTGTCAGAAGCAGTTGCTTGAGAAACCCTGAGAGTAGATCACTCTTCTGCTGGCTACAATGTGTAGTGCTGAATGGGAGGAAATGAACTTCAGCTGCTGAAACAGCTTCTGCTAGAAACTTATGGGAACCAGGTCCCAAGACTCCCCTATCTGATTTAAAAGCCCTTTCGTAAAGATATCTATCTAAACATTTTTAAACAGATCTTTTCATTCATCCCTGAATTGAGAATAAAAGCAATCTGATAAAAAAAATACATAGGCTACATGCCAAAGCACAAGTAGTAGTTCATTTGCCTTGAAATACAGTTCTTTGACTGGAAACATTACAAAGATGAAGACCATGGTCATCACAAAAAAAAAAAA